>CM047392.1:42654655-42916798 GCA_026123125.1 Chironomus striatipennis | reverse complement strand
AGCACAACAGCATCGAAACATAAGCGCAACTGTCACACAACTCAAAATCAACATTTTACTCGGAATCATTCAATTAAATTCAAAAATTTTTCCAAACGATTCCACCTCATGTCATTGTTGAAAAAAAAAAATCTTGAATATTTGTGACTATATCTGTGTGACATGAAAGCGAGCAAAATTAATTTTCTCATTCAATCACGAATTTTTGCGTTTGTTTCTCATGCAGATTGATATATGAATAGCGCAATTTACCTTTTTATCCATTGTCGCATGCCTGCAATAATTTCTTTATGTCTTGTATATCAATAGCAATTTGAGTGATTCCGCATGTCCAATTTGATATTCATTAATGAATGAAATTCATTCGGTCAATTTTTTTTGTTTTGTTTTTGTATTTCATGAGCATTTAAACTTCATCTTTTCTACAAATTAAAGAAAAAAGATGAAAAAAATGAAACTTTCACTCTCATATGCATGCATATATATACGTTTTATATTTCACATATTTGACGAAATATTTCTTCTTTCTTATGATTTAAATATTATTCGATATATGTCTACCTCCACCTTGATATTGATTTTCTAAATCACACGTTTCTCCCTCACTCGTTCATTGCGTGCTGTAGATTGTAATAACATTTTTTTTACAATATTTTCTTGCTTGCTTTTGTTTTGTGAAATTTTTTTGAGGTGTTTTTTGTCATCGGCATATCAAATATGCAAATTTTTATGACTTTTCTTCTTCATTTTACTAATGTTTAATATTTTTGATTTAGAAAATGTAAACTTGATCGTTTTGGGGTTTCTTGAATTTAAACCCTGACAAATTCGACTAAAGTCCTTTAAATATATATTGATATTTGAAAAACTAAAAATTAACATCAATTTATTTCTAAAATATTTCTAAAAAATGCTCCTTATAACCATGTGAAACCACAAATTCCAAACTTATTTTCTCTCCTTCACCACTTCTTAATCATCGCTTTATTTTTACATTTCTTATGATGATGCCGGTGAAATTATTTGAATACCTTTACGTATGAATCAGTAAACGATAGAGAAGGAATATTAATATAAATAACAAGAGAAGAGAAAAAAAATCATGAAAATCAAGGTGTGGAAAAAAAAATTTCATTCGGACTTAATTGTGTTTTGAGCTTGTAATAGATATCGATGATTCACGATTATAGAAGGTAATATAATATAATCGGATTATGTTCAACATGAATAATAATAAACATGATTTATGAAGCTTTAAGTTAAGGACAATCGACCATGAAAACTAGATATAGTCAGCAACAAAAAAAAAAAAATCCAGCTTTAATTACTCATTATTCACTTTCAGTAAATGCCGCTTGTAAATCAGCATGAGATTCCCATTCTCCAATTAAATTAGCACGACTTCTGAATCTGAGTAAGCTGTAGTTAATGCAGTTTTGTCTTGAAATTCTTTTAAAAGATATTTCCATTGATTTTTTTCTTCTCTGATTCATTACAGCTATTAAGGATGTAGTCTCCTTTCAAGGATGTTTTCATACAAATTGCACAGGATCAAAATATTTTAGATTTTGTAGTACTCGACTTTAAGAAAATATTGCTTATAACTAGCTCTGATTATTCACTTGTTTAGCAAATTTCTTACTACCATCTAATTTTATTCCTCGCCTAGTTATAATGAGGGTTACAAGTCCTTCATTAAGCTGCTAAAAAAGCTTCTATTCATACAAAATTTTACATATATTCACTAGAAAACTCCTCACATATTTATGTCTACATACATTTTTCATACAGAAAAAATTATCAACTACTCTCCAAGCAAATAATATTTTTCACCACAATATCCAATTTAAATAATTTTTATGCAAATAAAATCAAATCAATTTAAAACTTTTTTTCTCCCCAGCTCACTTGAGGGTCATTAAAATTTTAAATTTCTTCTCTTTTTTGTAAATCCTGAAGGAAAGCATCTAAAATTTTATTTTTATACATTTTTCTGTTTATTCATTAAAAAGTTTCGTCCATGAGCAGTAGTACATTGTTAAATCAGATAACTCACCGTAAAATTGTAGTTTTGTTCTTTATGAGTGCATTCAGAGTACTCAAGAGGAATTGTCTTGATGATAATATTCTTATTTCAACACTTTAATTGAATGTAGTTGTTGGGAATAATTTGAGGAATCTGGAGATTTATGTTGGAGGGATAAAAAAAAATTAAGATTATTTTAAACCAAATTTTAAATTTGAATTTTTTGATAAATTGCCCGAATAAACATTGAGCATGCTCAGTTTTTTGAGCACGTTACTGAGTATGCTCAAAAACACTGTTTTACGTGCTCAGCTGAGTACACTCACTTGAGCATACTCATAAGTATACTCTGAATATACTCATAAAAAAATAAAAATTTATTGATGAGCATGTTCAACTGAGTATACTTATGAACATACTCAAAATATGACTTCACGTACTCAGCTGAGTACACTCACTTGAGTATACTCATGAGTATACTCTGAATGTGCTCAATAAATTGTTTCAAAAATTAAATGAGCACGTTCGATTGAGTATACTCATGAGCATGCTAAATTTTAGAAAATCGAGTATGCTCATCTTGAGTATACTCTTGAGTACGTGCTGAGTACACTCAAAAAAATTCTCTCATTAGACTATTACGTGCTCATTTTGAGTATACTCTTGAGTATACTCTGAGCATGCTCACTAGAATCCTTAAAAAATCTTTGATTTTTAAAATTTTCTCTAAGTTTTTGAGTATGCTCATGAGTATGCTCAAAAATTTTGTGATATTTTTATATACTTCACAAGTGAAAGATTCAATTATTATAAATATTTTTTTTGGGAATTATGACTTTTAAACATGTTAAAAGTCTTATAAGACATAATGAGACCTGTTTTAGAGTATTTTACATATATAATAATTTATATGTGCCTTTTGCCAAAAATTATTATATAGGTAAAAAGTAGCAGTGGCGCAACGGTTAAGGTGAAGGTCTCAACAGCAACAGAGCGGTCATGGGTTCGAATCCAGGTAAAATCAAAAATTTTCTAAGTTTCATTTCAGATTTACTAATAAATAAAATTTATCCTAAAACAGTACAAATGCTACAGATTAATAAAAAATATTCCAAAAATGTGAAAAAGTTATAAAAAAATATTTATTTTTTAAAATTTTGAACGATTATTTGAGTATACTCAGAGTGTACTTATGAGCATGCTTAATGAGTACACTCATGAGTATACTTATGAGCATGCTCAATTGTATGCAATTAGTATGCTCTGAGTACACTCAATGAGTATGCTCAGAGTATGCTCAAATGACGTGCTCAAATGCGTAAAGTAGTGCGATCAAATTTTGTATGAATGAGCATGCTCAAGTGAGTATACTCAGCCAAAAGTTGAGCGTACTCTGAGCGTACTCTTTGTCTATTCGGGTTGCTGGTTTTGAAATCAATTTAGAAAATTTTATGAAATTTTGTTAAAAAATTTGAATTTTTTGTAGATTTTGCAAATTTTTGTATATTTTGATTCAATAATAATTTTTCAAAAATGTTTCAAAATTTTCTTATAAGTTCTTCCAAGAATGTTGTTTAATCAAAAATCTCAAATTTATTTCCAAACCCTCTTCCGAAATTGACACAATTCACTTCCATCAGTTCATCGACCCTACAATTTTTCGCCTAATCGGATTCATCTCCAAAAGAAATCTTCTGCAAAAATTCAAGGGGAAATAACTTGTGGGGAAATGCGGGGATATGCAGGTTTATGCGTGTAAATGCAGGTGTGTGGGGGGATTTGCAGGTAAATGCTGGTATTTTCAGGGAAATGTGAGTAAATGCGGGAAAATGCGGGAATTGATTAAAGTCAATATCAGCACAATTTTTTCGGGAAATATATATTCAAAATCATTAAAAATGATGAAATATCATTATTAATATAATAATTTACATTTTCCATTCATAACACCATATTAGAAAATTTTAGGAAAATAATTTATGTAAATTTTGGAACAAATATGACAAAAAAATTGTTGAATTTCCGATTTTCAAGAATTAAAAACATTAACTATAAAGAAATTCTTTAAATTTTAATTTTCCAAAATTTATTAGACTGGTTTTTTGAAAAGAAGCATTGAAAAACAAATTAGGGTAAAAAATATTTAAATATTTGTACACCACATTTTCACGACTTTTGCATCCAAAACTTGGGAAAAATTAAATTTCTTGAAGGACTTTTGTTTGAGATAGTTCTGTGTCATCTTGAGCTGCTTATTAGTCCTTTAAATTAATTTTATTTAATTTGTTTACAAAAAAAAAAAAACAATTGAAATTCTATTGAAATTTTGTAAGTATTTCAATATTTGTTGTGTACAAATTTCAATATTTGAAATGAGATGAACTTTTCAGGAAATACGGTGATTTGTTCGGGCAAGAGTTTAATTAATCTTACATATCCTATTAATTTTATTTAATGTTATTCTTTAGTAAATGAAATTTTTAAAACCAATAATGATTTAACCACATTCAAACCACTCTAATTTTTCATCTTTTCTCTTACTTTTTGGGATAAAAACCTAAACTAGGTCTAATATTTCACAAAGAAGCCTAATGGCAACGTTGAGACATTAAATCTGCCATTAGTCAATGCAATTAATTTATTGTCACATGGCTGCCATGTCTCCATGATGACGACTCCTAACCATCTTAAATAATTTCTAGTTACTGCCATGCAAATACCATTGCTACCAGACTGCTATGCATTCTGAACACTTTATTCCTTAATGGTGTAATAATGGAGCCTACATGCCATACTTTCTGGTAAAAATATCATAAAAATTTGTTGTAATTTTCTTTTTTTAAATTAATTTTTCTTGAGAAAAATATCTTAAATTTGACTCATATTAGTGATTTATGATTGCACTTATGAAGTATGTGTCTAAAAAATTTTATAAACGCATGTGAAATATATTAGTCAGAAAAAAATTTGTGGCAGTCATAAAGTTGCTTCCAAAAATTCAATAAAAGATTTGATTTTGGCAGTTGTATTCAAAGTGGAAAGTGCCTAAATGGATTATTTATAAGAAAAAAATTATTCAAAACATAAAATTTGATAAATTTAGAGCTGCTCAGGAGTATTTCAAGTCATTAAGTTCATAAAGATTACTATTCTTCTATTTTAAATCTAATTTTGTGCAAATTTTCGTAAATTTAATATAAATTATTGGTAAAAAAATTTTAAAAAACCAAAATTTTACTAATTTTAAGTTGTATAAACTTAATACTTTGGATGGTTATGACTAAATAAGGTGAAAATAATAAGAATCTGCTATTTTTACATAAAAAATCATGTTTAAAAATGTTGTGGGAAAATGCGGGTAAATGCAGGTTTATTCAGGTTTTTGCAGGTAAATGCGGGAAAATATTCTGAAATGCGGGAAAATGCGGGTAAATGCAGGTGAATGCGGGAAGATTTACAAGTTATTTCCCCTTGGCCTCAAGTGCAACCCCAAATGGTAAACCGAAAATCTAAAGTGCTTTAATATCTTGACACAGTCGAATGGATGACAGCATTTTTTCAACTGGGTGAATAAACAAAAAAAAAAATGCTAAAAACCTGTTGAGACTCCGAACGGTGAAAGTTTTATATTTTCTGCTTCGGTTTTTTTGCCGCACTCAAAAATACAAAATTCGAAGTCGCTGTGGACACTAAAATTTATAAACATCGGAATTATGCATGAACCTTTTCGTCGGACAACGACATTCATACATAAAAAAAATCTTGAGTGATAAAACTTTAATGAGAATTAATTAAACACACAGACGTAATGAATTGGATGGTGCAGTTGAATAAGAAATTGTAGCACAGCGACACAACCGTAATGAATTTTTAAAGAAAAACACAAAAAGAATTATGTAATTAAAAACAAAAATATTTAAAAAATGAAATCGAAAGCAAGTGGAACTTTTTTTAATGCTTCTTTCTCGCTCGTGCTGCTGACAATTTAAAGAAAATCGAAATCGATTTGTATTTTTTCACTTTTTGCGGAGATTTTCATGCAATGGGTGCTAATTTTTAGTCAATTTTTAAATTTGCAAAAAAATTAAAAGATCTTAAAAAAATCTAATAATTTTAATAAAATTAAGAAAAGATTTTACTAAAATTAAGATTTTACTTAATTTAAATTTTTTTAAAAATATTTTATCCATTTCTCCACAAGATTCTCACTCATTGCATTTTCTTGTTAGCTCCTCTAAATCAAAGATTTAACAAGAAAAATATGATTTTTTTTATTACAATAGTAATGCTAATGGTGTTATTATCATGATTAAAGTAATAAATACAACACAACACTTGTCATATGTTTTTTAAAGTATCTGATAAATGCATGCAACATGGAATTTCTTAGTTTTTTTTTTAAATTAAAATTAAAAATTCGATTTCAGTTTCTATTCATGATGATGAAAATGAAAACTTTTATTATTATGATTCAGCCAATTAGTATTCAAAGAAATGTGTTCAAGAGGTATTTATTGTTATTATTTTCTGAACAGTAATAGGTTGAGATTGAGAGGAAGATTAACTAGTTTTATGTGAATTAAAAATCACATTTTATTAATCTCAATATTTATTCCATTTAAAAAATGTGCTTGCGTTGCAATTTTAAAATGACAATTTTTTAAATAACCGCTAAGTGAACCCCAAAAAGTGACTAAATCTAGTGTAATTTAATATCAAAAACACTTCAAAAAGTATTTCAATTCTTTCTACCTCAAATGTTCTTAAACATTCTATCAGACAAACTTATGATCCACATAACAATAATTCTCATCACGAAAACTAAAGCCCCAGACGTAAACAGTTCAACTAAAAGAAGAAGAAAAACATACTTTAGCTCATATTTATGACTTAAGTGATGTAAATGATTGCGTGGTAAGAAGAAAACAATTCAAAGCGAAAAGATTAAATAAAGGCATCAAATTAACACCAATGCTGAAGTAGAAGCGTATTTTTAATGAGAAAGCTTCAGTGTGAATTTCTTAGTCAGTGAAAATCGAGTGGCATTGACACTCTACTGATTTGCTCGACTAAAGGGTCAAGTGTAATGTCAGATTAAATCATAAGTAAATTTCCTTCTTTGTTTCGTCCGTATTCATTGAGATCCGGTAGAGAAATTGAGAGATTGTAGAGAGCTGCTGAACTTTGATAAGATCTCAAAAAAATAAAATAAAGTATTAAGTTTCATGTTTTGTTGATACCGAAAAGAGGAGGAAACGTTTTATGTTGGAAATCACGCTATTGTTATAGATTTTTAGAGATTATTTGTGGAAGTCTTTAGTGCATTTGCTGGAGTGCTACCTTGAATTGTTTGAACGACAATTTATCACAATTTTATGATTTTCAATGACTTTTTTTTATCTTTTCAATAGAATTGCTCCACATAACATTCATAAATTCCTGTTAAGATCTCGCATAGAAAACAATTTAATTTTCTGCTTGCCTTGCATAAACTTTTGCAGACTCAAATCAGCACGACCATTCAAACTCAATAAAATCATTTATTTTTCTCCAATAAACTTTTTCTTTTATATTTCATGCTAAAAAAACATAAAATATGAATTAAAAATAATCAAACAAAGTTAATCTCAAAACAATTTTTATTTTATTTTATTTTCTCACACGCTTACCGTGAAATTTTTAAATCTCTGCCTTTTTATTTCACCTGCCCCATAGGTAGCTGGTCTGTCTTAATCATGATGTCTGATGTCTCAAATTGATATAATAATACCTTTAAATACGTCTATAAAGATTTTTGTTAAATAGTTTCACGAAATGTTTACTTTATGATGAAATAATTATAATTAAAAATTTATTAATTAATGTTTGGGGATAAGGCGCATTTTTTTGAAAAACTTACAAAATTTATCAATGAAGTTGATATAAAAAATTTTAAATGCTTGAAATTGGCTGAATTTATTGATAATATGTCTTAATTCAGCAACTTGTTTTTTTGATCGAATTCAGCAAAAAAAACTAGCTGAATTTAGCATTGAAATTTCAATTGAGCTAAAGCTAGCAAACTATACTTCATTTAGCCTCAATAAATCATCAAACTTAGTTTTAAGCAAATCGCTAAAACAATCCCCAAATTAAATGCTTAATAAGTCATTAAACCGCATGACAAACTGCCCAAAAAAATCTCAAAAAAAAGAAGCCTAAAAATCTCACGTCAAATAAAAAGTCTTCGATAATCTCACCGATTGATGAGAAAAAGAAATATTTCCTAATGAATGAAAACAAGCCAAAACAACAAGAGATATTTTGTGTATTGTTTAAAAAATATTCATAGCATTTTATTTGAATATTATCATTATTATTACTTTTTGATTGGACGTACAAAAGTAGAAAGAAAAGAAAGAGAAAAAATGGAAAGCACGAAAGACTATGAATGTGATAAATTGAATGACATGTCATAATACTACATTGTAAAGCTTCTCTTTAAAACAATATCATTTCATGTTGTCATATATAGTAATTGCTCAAATCGCAAATTGCAATAAAGTAAATAATAACAGATTCAATTGCATAAATGTTGAAGACAACAAAAATAATGTAAAGTGAAGACAATCAGGTGCATGACAATATAATTTATTCAAGCTCAGTTCTTATTCATGTCAAATTAATGTTACAGTCATGTTGGATTTGAATGAAGCTAAAGTGGAAAATAAATACGGAAGAGTGGATTTTCATCCTGTAAGGATGTTAATTTAATTGAGTATTGAGTGGTTTTCTACGTGTATAACTATGCAGTGATTAAAACAGGAAAACTTTGGTATTTGACTAGACTTTTGGGTCGAAATTTAATCCAAATAATTTTTAAGTTGATTCTTAGGTTTAAGCACACTTTCAACCTAATAAATTATCTAGTTTATTAACTTTAATTGCCTTTACACCAAAGCTAGTCACCACTACTCAAATCACCTAATATACCAACATTTCTCCACAGCAACCACATGAACAACCATCATTACCATCCAATCTCGAAAAACTCAACCCTTTCCTCTTCTTATAAAAATAGCATCATCGAAAACAGATCTCAAGACATTCCTAAGTCCTTCAATTAACTATATCGATAGTCATTATATATTCATCATAGATACACAAGAGTATATACATGACTTTGTAGAAATTGTTTGTTTTGATGGATGTGATTTGAGCAATTTTTAATGGAATGCTTAATGGAAATTATTTTAAAGTATTTTGTTGTTTTTGGAGAAACTTTTTTTTTAAAAAACTTAATGGTCAATTGAGGATTTTAATTTCCGTTTAACTAACTTTCCTCGAAAATTGGTAATTAAGGAAAACAAATCTACGAAAAAAAATTTGCTTTCAACGCATAGTCAAATAGCATCATGTAGGCGTATTACACAAGTCACTGTTGTCAATTATACCCTTCGAGCAGTGAGAAAATAAATATATCCCAAGTTTCTCTCTCACTCACAGTCGAGTCACTGAAAGCCGCAATATGCCATTAATTGAAAGTGAAAATCATCAAGAATTGGAAGTGAGGCGAGTAAAAAAATGAAAGAAAAGAAATTCCAATTTTGGTCGTATTTTGTAATTTAAGCAATAAACCGTATTGTGATACATAATATACAGGGAGATACATGAGTACAATGAAGTTGTATGAGAAGTAAATGTAACATAAGCATACTTATCCTTGAAATGAAAGTTGTTTAATTTCACTCTCCGGCATCGGTTGTTTGTTGTGCGAACTTTTTTTTTTTTTGTTGTCTTGTTGATGAAATACGAGGAGAGTAAATTATTATTATTTAAGGGCAGAGGTTGAATGCTTTCGTATGAAATTTTGTTTGGCTGATTTGGTTTTGTAAAAAGGTATTTTAATTTTTGAAAAATCTTTCTGCTTCATTTTGCATCTTTGAAGAATTTTTGCTTCAACTCAGCAAATTTGTATCAATAGTTCAATTTTTATTACAGTTTTTTCAGCAATCAATTTTTGCATCAATTGCTGAATTTTTGCCTCAATTTGTAATATTTTTGCTTCCATTTAGCAAATTTAGCTTCAATTCAGCATATATTGATTTAATTCAGCACATCTTGCTTCAATTCGACAATTTCGCTTCAATCAAGCTTCAATTCATATTTTCTGCATCACTTATATCTATGAACTTCCATTTTATTCATTTTCCTAATGAGAATGTTCATTAGCAACTCAACCTTACAAAATTTTTAAGGCTTGAAATTTCTAAGTTAATTCAAACACTCCATGCCATTAAAAAAGTACACACTTGTCCATTCATTATTCCCATAAGGTGTGTTAATATGCGACAAAGAAAAGAAATTGCACGCTCTCCCATCAAGGAAGGAAATGATCTGCAACCACGAGTGGACGAAGATCATAAACAATTCAAGTATAATTTATTTTAAAATAAAATCAAAGAAAAAAAAATTGAATCGATTTCATAATCATCCGATTGGCTTACATAGCATGAATAAAACTTGTTATTAATGCGTACATAAGTTCATTGAATACGGCTCATTATTAATTTATCATATTAATTGAATTATTTATTATTTATCTCTCATTATTTTTTCGGATTTTATACTTACCTCTTTCACGGAAGAAATTATCGTCGAGTTATGATGTCAACCTCATTTATAGTTGCGTAAAAATATTTCAAAGACATTTGGTAGTAATAATATGAAAGATTATTGAACGCAGTGAAGGGTTACAAATTTTCTCCTGTTTTTGTTTGTTTGCTATTTCCTTTCATAATTTATCTTAATTTGAAGAAATTATCAAGTTTAAAATTATTTTTTGGATTTGAGGTTGTTTTAGAGCGCATAAAATTGGAGATGAGCCTTTTGTAAGTTGCTTATTACCTCATTTATAGCTTGGTTAGTATTTTAAATTTTTAAACATGCATGAATTTATAAAAATGTTTAGCTATGCTAGTCAGATTTTTTTGAATTGTAGTTTATTTTCAAAAATAATTTAGACAATCTGTCTCACGGAAAAAAAATCAAATTTCAGAAAAAATGGTTAAAAAGAATGCAGCAAAAAATATGAAATAATAAAGTCATGGGGCAATGACTCTAAATCATCAAAACTATCGTCTTTTGTTGTATGTTTAGTATTTATTTCACGATAATAAAAAATCTGCAATTTTATTCCAAACAGTCTCAATAGCGGTGCCAATAAAAGCACAAAGAAACTTTCTTTCTTATTTAAATTTTTTTTTGTGATCAACAAACCAACCCAAAACTATCGCATTTGTGTGCAAAAATGAAGAATCCAATCATTTATTAATTAATCAAATTTATTTTTTTAACAAATTTAATTTTCATCTTCGATTCTGTTTCGAAATCATTCACTTATTTCTTTGTGTAATGTTAATTTATCGATTTAATGTCTGTACATAAGAAACGTGCTGTTTAAAAACATATAATATAATATGTTGAGTACTTATAATGACGATATACAACGTCGATCTGCTTTACATTCCATTCAATTAGACACATTTTTTTACGAAATCAAATTTTTTTTTCTTTCTCATTTCCAAAGAAGAAGTAAAAAATTATGTGACGAATTACGCGATATAGACACATTATTAGTGAAGAAAAAAAATGACTAAAGAGAGCTTTTGACCAACATGATGAGGATAATGCGGAAATTAAATTTTATCACATGTACGACTTACGACTTATTACATCAACTTACGACATGCACTTGCTGGCATATTTAATAATTTTTTATGATTCAAGTTGTAAACTAGATTTTACTGACACCTTTGATAAAATAATTAAAAGAAAAATTGATTGACTTTCACATGCTTAACATACTTGATGTCATCAAGTTGAAATAATTTTTTTTTAATGTTTTGTGTTGCGTAAAATTTTCTTTCTGGGAATTTAAATGCGTGCGTCATTGAGATATGATATGCTGTGTGTGTCCTATCATGATGATAAAAGTGAAAGTAATGTTGGAGGTCGGTGACATTCAGGATTTTTGAAGGTTGAGTCATTTATCTGCCAAAGATAATGTGAAATTAATTTGGAACTGCTCGATGTAAAATCTTTATTATTTTTTTTTAAGTTTAATAGCTTGAAATTGGGTTAATTTTGAGATACATTGAAATTAATAAATCTTCGAGGAGTCTCAATAATGCATTTTAAATTCAACCCTTGGGTACTTCAATGATTTGATTTTATGATTCAAAATTACTGTGATAAAGTGTGTCATTAAGATATTCAATTTTCTGAGAGTTTGTAATTTTTAATACAATGTAAGATTAGATTGAAAATTTAGCATATGTTGCGGTTTTTATGACAAATTGTTAATTTAATCATAAAGTAAGTTCAATGAATGAAGATTTTCTTTTGATAAGTAAATTATCATTCACTCCACTCATAAATACACCAAATTGCTTCAACAAGCTCTCAACAATAATTGCAGATGTCCATTGCAATTTATTTTTAAATGATGTACAATTTATCTTACTGTTAAAATCTAGGTAATCGATGAATTAAAACTAATAATTTTTTTTATGAATAATTTCTGTTTAAAGAATTTCAAAATCATCTTGCAGTTTGATATTTATGATCAATTTGAAAAACCGCATTAAAATCACGATAAATTTTAATCAAATACTCAACACTAAAGCTGTCAATATCATCTTAAGAATTTGTGAAATTCAATTTCAAAAAAATTGCAAATAAAATTACGTCAACAACAGCAAAACAAATAACATAGAAATTATGTCTCGCCTCGCTAGAAGAGATGACGCTTATGGCAGAAAAGAAGAAGCGGTATCACTAGTTAAGGCAAGTGAGCTTTAGATGGAACAAATTGTCGATGTAACATCTTGACAACGATTGAAGAAAAAGAAAAATAAATTTGTTGCGCTTAGTGTTATGCAAAAATATTAGTTTTATTGCACATCTGGATGCATTTTGTACTTACTTTCTTGTTTACTTACTTGTTCAGTATGCAAATTTCTCTATCTTTTAATAAAATTATAAAAAAAAAGATATTTTCTATTTCTACAGCAATAATAATAGAAGCAACAGCATTTTTATATTCATTTTTACATAATAATAATGAAAATGGTTAAGCAGCATTAAGCATTATGGAAATTAAGTGCGTAACTGAACGAGCTATGGCAACAAACAACTGTGAGACTAAAAAAAGAGGAAGATCTAAATCAGATGGGCAGCATAGTGCATGAAAATGTTATGAATTTATTAGAATCGTGAAGTTGAGATGCTGGTTTGGATCAAGTTGGTTTCGTAACTATGTAATTTTGATTTTTTTTTTTTTGGTTAAGCTTAATTTTTGAGGATGTTTTAATTTTTTTGAGGACAGTTCATTACAATACATTCATTACAACGAAATACAATCTTAAAAAGACATAAAAAAAACCAAAATCAGGAACAATTTAATACAAAATTCACCAACATTGTCAACGCACTCCACCAAACTTTAAAATTACCCAAACCAAATTCACACAAATCCAGAAGAAGAAAAAAATAATTTCACATATGTAACAAATAATTCAGTAAATCACATATGTCACTAACTCCGACAAATGAATTAAAATTACATTCATTTTTATATTTTGAATTAACGATCATTTATATTTTGAATTGTTTAACGGTTTTTCCTTTTTTGAATTTAATTTTCCATTAAACATTTTGTAGTTCCTTACCCCTTTATTATTGTAACCGCTCACTTGCTCATTAACCTGCAATAAGAGCGGACCTTTTTAGGCGGAGAAATCCACTAAATATTTTAAAATTAATCCTTTTTAAACCCTTTTAATTAAATAAAGTTTTCTAACATTTTGAAATTAGAAACATTCGAGTTTCCTTTTATTTTAAATTGGATTTTTTCAGAAAATTAGTCTAACTCCGCCACAAAAAAGTTTTTAAAATATTTAGAGTTTCAAATTAAAGAAAACTCTTCTATTATCACATGAAATCTATTCAAATTCGATTGAATAGTTTATATGTCTTGTTCTGGCGCTAAATCGATAGCTATAGACAAGAAATTCTGATCAAAAACGATCAATTTATGTCAAAATTATTTTCCACGAAAAAACACGTGTATTAGAAAATAATTTGGAGTTAAAATCGATTAATTCCACCATTGTATTCCAGTTAGAACAATCGAGTAGCTTGAGAATACTATTTTATAGTGTAATCGATCGTACGGGATCCGTAACGTTACATTATAGCTTCCAGAATTGTCAAAAACAAGATCCAGTGAAAACCAAAAGATCCAGTGAAGATCCAGTTGGAGCAACAAGTCCAGTTTTGCATATATAGTCATAAATAGACATTCGAGTCTGTTAGATACATTTCCAATCGAGGAATTTAGTTAGTGGAATAAATTAAGGATTAAAGGATTTCAAGATGGCACAAAGCAACGTGTTTGAAAGCGACGGTACACTAAATCCCGCATGGCTTCAACAAATAACAAATGAGGATGCTCTTGTGTCTGAAATCGCAGCTTATTTCATTCCTGGTAAGAATCTTAAACCCGATGTGAAGTGCTGTATAGCTGAATGTGTCATGATTAAGAAAAATAGCAAACCGGCAACACCTGTAACACCGTCCGTTCCAGAATACAATCCAATGCTTTTCTGTTTCTTTTGCAATCGAGTTTTTCATGCTGGATGTTTAGACTTAGATCAGCACTTAATCAAAGTGGAGAAAGTGCCATGGAAGTGCAACGAATGCAAATTAGATTACATGAATGAAGCATGTCAATCTTATTTCCAGCAATCATCGTATGCTGTTAAAATGCTCGAAAGAAGAAAGAAATTCTTACTCTCATCCATCGAAGAAACTGAAGAAAGTCTATGTCAGGATTTGGAATTTAGCAAGGCTGATTTAGCATCATTTGAGAGACGAGCTACACAAATTCTTTTGAAGAAGATCCGTAAGTTAAGGAATTTCCAAATTTAATTACGCCATATTTATTGAAACGCGTAATGCAAACACGTGCTGACAAGAAACGAGCAGCTGAAATCTCAGAGCGATTTAAAGCTGAACTCGAAGAAACTCAAGCGAAACTTCGAGAAACTATCATGAGATCTAATCATACTCAAATTCCATCATTAAATACAACCATTAATGATCCATCAACATCATTTTCAGTACCTCCATCATCAAGTTCGACCCAAATTCCATTATCAACTGTATTAAACGATCCTAGCAATCGAGCTAGAAACGTATTGTCTAATCTTTATATTGGTGGCAACACTACTGCCTCAATTGAAGCGCATAATCAAAATCCAGTGCCTTCTGCGCATGGGCATTCTGCTGAATCGACAGCTAATGTACCAGCAACTGAAAATGCAGATCAAGTTGGTTCAGAAAATGCACAAAATACCAACAACAGTCAAGGCTCAGTGAACAATACAGATTTTACGGTTTTATTGCAAAGATTGACTGTCTCACAAGAAAGAGACGAAAGGAGGAATCTTGAAAATATCAGACGTCGTGCTTTACCTAAAATAGCTGAATTTAAAGGAGAAGAGAATAAATGGCTTGCCTTTAAACAGGACGTGGATCGTTATCGTGAGCATTTAGGACAAGATGAAATTGCATTAAAATATCACATTAAAGGTGCTTTAAAAGGGGAAGCTTTTGAAATTGTGCGTGATTTGTTCGACGCAGAGTCATTGGATGTGATCATGTCCACATTGAAGATTGCTTACGGAGATGAAATGAGAATGGTTAGGAATCGAGGAGAAGAACTAAAGAATTTCAAATTTAATTCTAATTTGTATCGCATGGACGCTATTAAGCTTCAAGCAGCTATTCAATCGTACTTTGCTGCATGTCGTTATGCTAACATCGGATATGTTAATACCAATGTCATCGCTGAAGCTATATTTTGTCAATTTAATCTGGAAGACAGGTTACGATGTAAAGATTTTTACGTACAGAAAAATCCCAATGCTGCAACAATAGTCATGGACGTACAAACAATTTATGAATACTTGTTGAAAATGATTCCATTATTAGATGATACTCTATCAAAAGAAAGTGCAGGAATCAGACCAAAAGGCAAAATCTAAGCCATATCAAGTCCATAATATGTCAATGACTAATTCAACTCATAAAGACAAGTCTGATTTTAAATTTGATATCAAAGACAAATCTACTGCACAATATATTGGTTACGATTTGGATAAAGTTGCCACGATACCAAAAGAATGTAAATTCTGTAGCAGTACTGATCATTATGCTGTTCAATGTCCAAAATATAAGGATAAGAATGAAAATGAACGTATGAAATGGATCGCTGATAAAGGATTGTGCAAGAATTGTGTCATTACTACCGCACATCAGGCTTCAGAATGTGACATGAAGACAAGTTGTGGATATAAGGTTGATAAAACCAGTAGATGCTGTTCTAAACATCATATTTCTATTCATGAAGCTGCAAATCGTATTCAACAATCGAATAGAAACAATAGTTTCAAGAAGAAGCGTACTAATACAAAGAATAATACCGCAAGAGCAACTGAAAGAGTTAACAACGCTAGGAATCAAAATCATGATTCTAATAATTCTGCTAATCAAACATCGGCCAATACAGGTGCTGCATTTAAATTGGCATATAAAGTTAATGTAGGTGCTGTTACTGATAGTGTGAGTGTCGATGAGTCACCAAAGACAGTCAAAGTCTTTCGAGTTAAGCTTTGGGGACCAGCTGGATATGTCGTCGCGCTAGTTATTGGCGATAGTGGTAGTGAAATCACGTTAATGCGAGAAGATTTACGTGAAGCCTTAGGTTTGAAAGGCTCTCCACATACTTTACATTTGCAATGGGCAGATAAAACGACGAGAACCAGTAACGCTGTTCAACTTGATATGCAGATTCAGAGCTTGGAAGATAAAGCCGCTAAAATTGATTTAAACAATTGCTTCGCTCTTGAAGATTTGTTCTTACCTCAAAGAACATTAGACATGAATAAATTACGTGAACAATTTCCATATCTCAAAAATATTCCATTCGAGGGATATTTCGATGAATATCCAGTAATGCTTTTAGGAGCTCCTCATGCACACCTAATCGAAGGTTGCGAATTAGTGGAAGGAGGAGATAATGGTCCTATTGCTGTTAGAACTAGAATTGGATGGTCAGTTTACGGTGGAATGACTCACTTAGGAAATTCCGCAGCATTATCACAAGAAGTCAACTCATTGACAGAAGTTGCAGACGTAACTGAAGATCCAATCGAGGATCCAGTTTCAGATAAAGAAACAGTTTCTAATGACACACTTCATAAGCTATTAATTCAGCATTTTTCAGTCGAGTCTTTAGGCATTCGAGCCACTCAGACGCATTTAACTGAAGATGAGAAAAACGCCATGGAATTACTCGATGAGGAAATTAAAGTACTTGAAGGTGGTTTTATTGAAGCACCACTAGTTTGGAAAAGGAAGAACAAAATCATTCCACGATTACCTAACAATTATGCTGCTGTTTATCGTCGTCAATTAGCTGAAGAAAGAAAGCTGATGAAAAATCCATTGCATCTGGAAGTTTATAACAACAATATGAAGGAATTAATTGCTTTGAATTTCATACGCGAAGCAACGAGCGAAGATATGAATGGAAATTGGCCTAATATATGGTATTTGCCAACTTCATTGGTTATAAATACAAACAAGAATCCACCAAAGATGCGAAATGTCTACGATGCATCTGCTAAATATCAAGGAACATCCTTGAACGAGAATCTACTTAAGGGACCTGATTTACTGATTAATATTATCAATCCATTAATTCGTATGAGGATGAATAGTATTGCGTTTACTGCTGACGTCAAAGCTATGTTTAATATGGTAAAAATCTGTGCTAGAGATCAGCAATGCCAGAGATTACTCTTTCGTGAGAATGTAGATTCGCCAATGAAGACGTTCATTGCTACTGTTATGCTTTTCGGGCCAACTAGCAGTCCATTTACGTCTCAATATGTCAAAAATATGACAGCTGAAAAATGGATGGATCGATATCCTGACGCAGCAAAAACTTTGATTAATTACACCTATATGGATGACGTTTTAACATCGGAACCTACTATAGAAAAGGCTTTACAAGTCGCTACGCAATGTATTGAAATTTGCGATTCCATGAACTGGAAATTAATTGCTTTCCAAAGCAATAGTCCTGAACTACTCAACAAGTTACCTCCATCTGCTGTGAAACAAGAATCAATTCCTTTTCCTGGATCAGAAGCAGATAGTTATGTGACAAAAGTATTAGGCTGTCAATGGAATACCGTCAAAGATTGTTTCCAATTTAAGCTAGAGAATAATTTATTTATTAGACTTGTAAAGGATTTTGACCAAAAGCCATCTAAACGTGATCAAGCTAGCACATTAGCCAGAATTTACGACGTTCTAGGTCTAATATCGCATTTTACTATTCGAGGTAAAATACTTTTGCAACGTAGCTGGGAAAATAAACTTGGCTGGGATGATACAATTTCTGATAAAGCAGTTAAAGACTGGAAGAACTGGCTAAGTCAAATTAATGATATCGCAAAACTTGAATTTCCCAGAAAATTCACGCAAATCGATGCGTTGAATGATGCTGAAGAAATTCATCTCCATATCTTTTCAGACGCTGGAAATGAAGCTTATGGTACAGTAGCTTATATTGTCATAAAATCAAACGACTTAGTAGAATCTTCAATCGTAATGGCAAAAGCTAAAGTCACTCCATTAAGACTTAAGACTGAAACTGCTGTCAAAGAAATGCCACGATTGGAATTAATGGGAGCTTTACTTGCTGCAAGATTAGGCAAAACGATCACCGATGCTATCAATAATGATAGACTGAGAAAATCATTTTGGTGTGACTCTGAGGTAGTCTTACGTTGGATTTTAAATCCAAATCAAAAGCTCATTAAATATGCAATAGGCCCAATCGAGGAAATATTGGAATTAACTGAGCGTAAAGAATGGAACTTCGTTCCGACGGAATTAAATGTCGCAGACCTTTGTACGAAAATGAAAAAATTCGATTTTTCACGAAATGATTCAGTCTGGATGACAGGACCGGACTTTATTAAACAGTCAGAGCAACATTGGCCTAAACTTCCAGATAAATTGCTTACTGATGATTGTAACGTGATTAACAACATTTACATAAAGAAGCTTAATTATTCTACTCATGAGTTGCCACCTGTAACTTGTAAATGGGCTAATGACGAAGCTATTGATCGATTTCGTGCATCAATAAAAGCTACTTGGACCAAGACTAAACGTGCTACAGCAAGAGCTCTTAAATTACATATGGATTTTTTCATTCCACTTGTTCGTCAGAAGCAAATTAATAATTTCAAGATGTTAAAAGAAATTAAAAACATGACTATTGGTCTGAGCAATTTGACTAGCAATGATTACGAAAGAGCTGAGCATTTTATATTTCGTAAGATTCAACGTGAAGCATTTCCCGAAGAATATAAAGCTTTAAGTTCGGGAAACCCGATAAGAAATAAATTAATGAAACAATTAAATGTCTTCATGGATCCACAAGGCATAATTAGAATAAACGCAAGAACGAATGTCAATAATGAAGTATTTCCGCAACAATATGCGCCTCTTCTCCCCCGAAGGCACGCCTTTGTGACGAGCATGCTTGCTTATTATCATTACAAGCATAATCACATTGCAATTGAGGCTCAAATCGCTGAAATCAGAACGATTGCTTGGATTCCAGAACTTAAAATGGCCCTAAGATCGATTAAAGCCAAATGCAATTGGTGTAAAATTAAGAATGCTATGCCGTATTCACCTAAAATGGCTCCTTTACCAGAAGATAGAACTGACACAGATATGAAAGCATTCGAAGTAACTGGTGTTGACATTTTAGGCCCACTCAGACCCACAGTTAATGGGAATAAGAAAAAAGTCTGGATTCTAATCTTTGTATGTGCATTGACTCGCTATATTCATCTTCATATATTGGACTCGATGGAATCTCTTCGTATTTTAGAAGCCATAGCAATTTTTTGGACGTCTTATGGACCAGTTAGAAAGTTCATAAGTGACAACGGCACAAACTTTAAGAAAACTGCTAAAATTCTTGAAGAAGACTACCAACGAGAAAAAGTCTTCAATAGACATATCGACATTCTCGGACCTAAATTGGCTGAAATATATCGAGTTGAATGGCAATTCATACCCGTTCATTCTCCTTGGTTTGGTGGTGTTTACGAACGATTAATCAAAGAAGTGAAACGAGCTTTATCTAAGACACTCGAGTCTAGAAAAGTGAATCGTGTTGAACTTAACATCGCCGTAATGGAAGCCGCACATAGAATAAATTGTCGTCCTTTGACAGAGAATTCCTTGGATGCAGCTGATGGTGAAATTTTAACCCCACATCATCTTGCAAAAAACAAGAGTGGATGGCCGATTCTACCTGGTATTCACAAAAATGTATATTCTACTATTCCTGACAGATCTGTTTATCGTAAAGGGAGAGCGTTAGCAGATGAATTAATGAGAAAATTCACGTCACGTTATCTACCGGAATTGACTAAGCAATCAAAATGGCATAAAGACGAACCGAAACCAAAAGTTGGTGACTTAGTGCTAGTTATTGAACCTAACAAAACTCGTCGACAATGGCAAAGAGGTAAAATCGTGAAAATTTACATTGGTAAAGATGGTATAGCACGTGTTGCTGATGTTCGTATGGCTGATGGTAAAATTAAATTAAACAGATCGTTAAGAAATCTTGCCAGATTGAATTTGAGTAAAACCTTAGAAGAAGAGGCTCAAAATTTGCATATTAATGTTGGCACCATATTCAGTTGTTTAACGACTGTTAAAAATTCAAATTCCGTATCAAGCTCAATCCCAACGGCTTCTTCAAATTCAAATTCATCGACAAGTTCAAAATTTGAACTTGTATATAAAGTTCAACAAGAAGCTAACTTCAGTCTTGTTGACACGCCACTTAAATTAATTCAATCGAGAATTAATAAATTTAATCATAAAACAGAGATGAAACGCAACTTTACAAGAATTGAATCGACTACCAGGGCACTTCTAATCGAAGGAGTGTCCACTACCATGCCTTTGAGTCGTGTAGTTAAGGCAATCGAGCCTGAACTTCACTCAATTATCGGAATTTTTAGACAACGAGATTATGCAGCTGGAAAAGACTTAGATAAAGTCTTCATTTTCTTACTGGATCCAAATGAATATGCCAAAGCAGTGACAAATTATCGTGAGATTGTCCTTAAACCAGGAATACACATCTCATTCCCTAACTTGACTTTAGGCAGTGCATATTTTCGACAATCGTTAGAGTCAGCAGATGTTGAAGAATTGAAACGTGTTCCAATGCCACTATCACTCACTAATTTGCCGCGTATGTTCAGTCATACAACAATGTATGTGGCCGACCTGATCATGACATTCGAAGCTGTCACTAAAGTTTGTGGTTTTCGCTGGTGCATAGAAAATGGCAGGATTATGACTAGAACGTTTGGATTCTTGGCTGTACCTACTCGTGATGATCTAATGAGGCTTAAAGGAATTGATTATGCAGTAAATGATGATGTCGTTTACGCTAACTTAAGTGATTCTGCTACAATTTTGCTACATGAAGTGGATGCAAATTTAATTAATTCACAACGCAAGGCTATCCCTTTCAGACGCTATAATTCGTGCTAATTGGCTCAATGCTACTTACAGGAGCAAAACCAACTCAGGACAATCTTTCAATAACATTTTATCCTAATGTCCAGCGCCATACCGCAATTGCCAATCCAATCGCTGCAAAATCGATTGCAACAAATACAGAACCTATTACTGATACGGATGAGGCTGTTCCATCTTCTGTATCCGACACAACTAATCCAATTGCTGCTGCTGTTGCTAGTCCAATGATAACTGATACACAAGCCATAGAGGATACTGTTGTTCTTACGCTTGACGCCACGGAACAATTCATAGAAGAGCCATGCTGCTCTAAATCTATTGCTCAAGCTGATAAAGTCAAAGAGCCTGCACCTGATGATGATATTCGTGATTTTCCGACTGCTAGATTAGATGAAGGACCTGCACAAAAGAAGGCTAAGAAAAAATCGCGATCAAAATACGTCACACTTAAGATGATTGGCTATTATCCATTTGCTGAATTCCAAAAGAAATGTTTGTGTTTGACCCGTAATCATGAATGGATATTCTTCATCCAAAAGGATGCGTCGTCCACTGCCTATATACAATTTGCCACAGTAGTTGATGCATCAAAATTTAAGAAGGTGGTTGAAGGATTAAGACGCGAAGGTGAATGTACAATTTCATACTCGATGGAAATAGCAAAGATGATGATTGAAAAGGCGATAGAAAAGAATATCACACCAAGCAAGACATCAGAATCAATGTTCTTAATGGATAAGACCAAGGAGGTCTTGCAATGCATATTTAATCAATCTTGGGGCAAATTGACTTTCGCCCTCCCCCAGTTTGTCACTAACTCCGACAAATGAATTAAAATTACATTCATTTTTATATTTTGAATTAACGATCATTTATATTTTGAATTGTTTAACGGTTTTTCCTTTTTTGAATTTAATTTTCCATTAAACATTTTGTAGTTCCTTACCCCTTTATTATTGTAACCCCTCACTTGCTCATTAACCTGCAATAAGAGCGGACCTTTTTAGGCGGAGAAATCCACTAAATATTTTAAAATTAATCCTTTTTAAACCCTTTTAATTAAATAAAGTTTTCTAACATTTTGAAATTAGAAACATTCGAGTTTCCTTTTATTTTAAATTGGATTTTTTCAGAAAATTAGTCTAACTCCGCCACACACATATATGTGAACCAATAAATCAACCAAATAAGCATCAACAAGATATTTCGTAAAAATAATTTTACTTACAATTTAATAATGTAGTACGTTAAAAAAAGCAGTGCATGGGCAGGTTATGCGATTTCATTAATTTCATGTTTACGCGTAACTTCAAGAAACCCATAATATTTTATTTGTAACTCTAAATAGCATAAACCAAAGGCACCAAAATTGGCAGTTAAACCTTTCTACGCCGCAAACATTACACAAATATGTAACAGAATTTTTTAAACCACAAATGACGATTCAGATGATGATGATGATGAAATTGCACGTCTATATATATATTTTTTTAACTTCATGATTCAATCTATCTCTAATGACATTTTTGTCTCATTTCTCATAATGCAATAGGTTCGCATTTTAAATTCAATTTAAAGCTGTGAAATAATGAAAAAAAAAATAGAAGTAGAGTGTGGTGACAAATGGAATTTTAAGTAGCAATTCATTTACTTAAGGCTGTGTTGACTTGGAAAAATTGTGTATGTTGTGTGTGACAAATTTGTCAGTAAGTCTCGTGACTAATTTGAGAATCTGCAAAATAAATTTGGTATTTATGAAAAATTACATAATTAAATATTTTTCAATAATTTTTCACCCAACTGTAGCTGTCAAGAGATTGCTACTTACATCGATTACCGCATAAAACTTCGATTATCTGTGTCATCTTTTAACTTTTTCTTCTTCATATTCAAATATGATTGAGAAAGTAAAAATGCCAAGAATATCATGAAGATCATGAAGATTACCCAATTTCATCAACAAAACAGCTTCTATTTGATTTCCAGTAGATTTTCATTATAAATTAACATGACTTAGTCAGCATGGTTATAAGCTGAATTTCTTCATTCAAAATAAAAACGAATATTTGTAAATTGATAAAAATCTCTTTTCAAAATTTATTTACCGTTCACTAAAAATGTTAATGCTCCACAGTAGATCGCCACAGCAGGTCAAATCAACATATTTACAGATAGGTGAATTCGCATAATATTTGCATAAACTGAAAGGCGGATTTTTGGCAATTATTGATGATGTGATGATATTTTGTATTTTGAATCTTGTAGGAGGTTGTGGAAACAGAAGGAATGATTAACACAGTAGGGGGATTGTGATTTGATTTTATTGTGTGAAATGTTTTGCATTATTATGAATTTTAGAAATTGAATTATTCTGGGGAGTAAAAACTTTATTTAATCTAGTCTATTTATTTATAGTGTGATAAGTAATTTATCATGGATTTAAAGTTTTCCGAGCATTTTTAATTGAACTTAAATTCAATATTATAATGTCTTCTTGAAAGGGCACAGGGTCTTAACCAGAGACATTTTTAACTCTACTTCATAAGCCTTTGATCAACATAATTAAGTTACAAGAAAAAACTCCAGATAGAGACATGATAAGTAGGAAATTAGTCATCATCGTAACTAATAATTTTCAGAACATTAAAACCATTCAACATCATAAACTGCAAATAAACCCAAACAAAATGCGCTAATATTACATCTGTAAATCAGCTTTTAATCCACAACAATCTCGGTTACAGAAACGAGACAGAAGAAGAAGAAGAAGAAAAAGAAGCAATAAGAAACTGTTAAGTCATATCTGCGTACGGTATAAATCGAACAAAAATATAAATGAAGAAAAAAAATGAAACAAGATCACTTTTCCTTTCAATATTTTATACAAATATACGCAATAGCACGAGAACTCAATGCGACGATCGAATACCTCTCTTTTTTACTTCTCTATCTCAAGTACAGCAAGCACACAGTTGAGCTTATTTTTTTCTGTTTTGCTTTTTCTTCTCTTCGTTTTCTTTTTTTGTTGGCGGTTTATGTGTTCGAATGTATCTACAGCTTTACCATTGCCTTTTTTTCATAATTCAATTCAGTTTCAATTCAGACGCGAAACGATCGTCATCGAAACTGAATGAGTGCATCGTGAATATTTTATTTATTTATTTTTTTTTCTAAGACTTTGGAAAAATTTTCGAATTTTACGTTTGAATAATTTAATTCAGCTATTGTAATTAACAGTCGTAGTTAATTAAATCACAAAGAAAA
Source organism: Chironomus striatipennis (assembly GCA_026123125.1). NCBI lineage: Eukaryota > Metazoa > Arthropoda > Insecta > Diptera > Chironomidae > Chironomus > Chironomus striatipennis. The sequence goes on along the minus strand of CM047392.1, from coordinate 42,891,804 downwards.
TTTTCTAACAGAAGTGAATTCCAAAGTGGGACGAAGATTTTATTTTCTTATGTAGAAGAAATTTCTATTTTTCATGCATGTGAAAATATCGAGAAATCACATACGAAATTAATATATTTTAGAGAAAACAAAAAAAAGAATCAATAAATGTGAAAAAGAAAGAAAAAAAAGAAAAAATTTCGCCTCATATCAAATGCAAATTACAAAGTGAATCCGGCAAAATACAATAAAAATTATTTAAATTTTTTCGGTAACATTTTTTGTGTGTCTTTTCTAATCGTGAAGAAATTTTATATTTTTTTCTGTGGGAAATATTTCGGAAATTTATAAGGATATTATTGAGATTATCATAACGCGTGTGAGGAACTATCTTTAAGGTAAGTTTTAGGCTTATTTGAATTGTTTTTTGTTAGTTTTTTAGTGAATATATTGATTTGAATTCGGTCTGATTTTCAACTTTTCAACTGTCAATGAAGTTTCAATGAAAACATCTTGAATTTTCAACCAAAATTTTAAATTTTATATGAAACTCTTCCAGACCATCCACCCAACCATTTAAGCATTTTTTTCAATTATTCATCTTCAAAAATATTCAATATCGCTTCCTCCACAAGAAATTGGAATTTTTATCAAATTTGAATATTTCAAATAAAAACAATCTACTAAAGAGGAAAAACTTATTGTTATCTTCCTTTTTTTCAATATTTTTTTCATGAATATTTTTGCATTAAGAATTAATTTTATTCCGAATACGAGACTGTGAACTTCTTTCACTTAGTCGTAAAAATAATAAAACTTACTGTTCAGAAAAAAAGACAAAAAGATTAAAATCGAAAATGGCACATTAAATGCATAAAAAAATTTAATAGACAAAAAATTGGAAATTGATGTGACTTGAAATTATCCAATAATAAAAGAAATGCAATTGTGGTGGAAATAAAACAGAATAGTGATGAAAAAATTTATTGAATTTTTATCACTAAGAAGATTTATTGCTCTATCTGGATTTGATGGAGCTGCTGGTAATAAGATTAATTCTATGTCATTGAAGTTTGCAGTTCAAAACATATGACTCGAATCCTTCTTAAAAGAATACTTCTAGACTAAAATCTGCAAGATATCATAAAAAAAGAAATAAATTAAATTAAGCTGAAGCTGATTCACAGCATCATGGACACCTTCAATGATTCTGCAATGAAATGCATGTTAAATTCAAGGAAATAGATTTAAATTACTCATCTAGAACTGTTGCATGCGTTCATGGACACTTTAATACTGCCAACATAAAATAATTAAAGATTTTAAAAGTAATTAAATTAAGATATTTTTCCAGTCATGAAATCTCCAAAAAAAAATAATTTATTCTTAAATAATTGAAAAATATTTTTATAGACATGAAAATTACGATCAAAATATTAGCATCCTCTAGGAAATAATTACCGAACATAAAGTCAATTTAGCACCAAAACAAAAACTTAATAATCGAAGCTAAATTTTCATTAATTGATGTCTTGTGAAGGTTGGGCATGCTACACAAGCCGAAACGGATCTAATTTTACCAATTCGTTTGAAAAATAGCATCAATTCATTTGCGAAAAATCCTATTATTTAAAATAAAAACAAGCTTCATAGCTGATGGCTGAAGCGGTGAATTCATTGGAAAATATCGATTTTATCTTTATATTTTTGTTGAAAAATTGTTTATATTTTATTTGAATTTGTCACATGGATTGACGGATCTATTAGAATTTGTCTGTTATAAATCAATTATATTAAATTTTATACAGATGAAGCTGATACATTGAGCGTTACTTCTGTCACAGACTCTAGATATGATCAGCTTGTGGTCACTCAAATGTATCTATAAAATTTTAATTTGGAGTCTACTAGCTCCTTAATTCATCAACAAAGCAAATCAGATATTTTAAGAAAAAAAATCTTTTGACAATGTTGACACTTCAATTTACCTAAAATGATAGATTACATTTAAGGCATGGCAGATGTAATTAATTAAAGTGATTTTTAAATGAAAAGAGAATTTTTCTGACATTCGATATGTCCCTTTTTAAGATGAAAATAAGGCTAGGCGATGGGATTGTTTATTTGTGAGATAATTAACGTCAGACGTTGATTAGTGTCTTAAGGTTTTTCGTTGATGTTTTGAGGATTTAAAGAGTAATGGCGGTTTAAGATGGGATAATAGGAAATGAGATTTTTTTCTGTAAAATGAGGATGTCTAAGAAGATTTGTTTGGTGTGATGCAGGATTAGAAATTCATAATCTGTGAAACTTCTAAAAGATCTTTTTCATGGATTAATCAATTAAAAAAGATTCTAAAAACGTGACCGAAAATTTCATAAAAATATTGCCAATTAAATTCTATCATTCCTCATACCCTCGAAATTGCTAGCAATATTATGCAATCTACCGGTATATTTCTTATTATTTTTCAAAAGCTCAATTTATAAACCTTTTAAATTCAGTCTTAAATATTTTTAAATACCCATTGTCTACGTGCAAAAATAATCTCATTATAAAATAAGCAAAAATCCACACATTGAGTTTCTATTTCAATTAAAACAGCTCAACTGCTATACATTTCAATAAATTCCTTAATAATATTAATTTCTGATAAATTAATAAATACAAATCAGCTTCTGATAAATTAATAGACCACAGGAGAATAAACAACATTGTAATGTGACACTATGGAGCTGTTGATCATGTTGAGGATTTTATGTCCATGTATAGTAAATTAATTGATTTTATTATATATGCTTATGTAGTGTAATTAAAAAACTTAAATTAAAAGTGAATTGATAATAAAATTTTACACATGCTGATATGACAACTGCCAACAACTTTCTACTTGTTGGTTGATTTTTTTCGTGTGAAATTCCAATAAAAAAAAATAATCAAAAAGGAAAACTTGTGTTATTGACACATTTGGCACTTTTGCCATTTGATTTGTTGACAGTGTTTTAATTCCGTGATGAAATATTTGCCTTTTCTCTCTAGTTCGAAGCTATTCATGTCAAATTAAATAGTATTGTTTGGTTTTCGTTGATGTCAGTTGGTGCTGAATATTGAATATTGAATTTTTATGAATGATTCCAATGGAGCAATGCAACAATCAATTATTGTGGAAGGTTGATGAGGTTTTCAGTCCAAAGAATTTTTTTATCGATTATTGAACGAAAATTGAAATTTTTTCTAGCTTTAACTTAATATAATCCATAATTTTTATGAGCATATGATCACCACCATGCCAAAAATAATCCTCACTACAAATATATTCACTTCATCTCTTTCACACTCATTTCCTGTCCAAATCTCTCAATCTGATAAAAGTTCATCACTCTAAATTGCCCCAAGATTAATGGCCAACAATAGATCTCCAAACTTTCCACATTACTACCAACTAAAATCAACTCTCATTGCACAAACGCCAGATTATATTTTGACGTAGGCCATAAAACACTGGAAAAATTTCTTCAATCTAAATTCTGGCAAGTTGTCGCCGTCTGCGAATAAAAATGAGAAATATTTCATAACATTTATCATAGTGGACGAGTTCTCATGAATTTTTAAAAGACAATTTCTTTTTTTTTTCGGAACAGCAAGTCAGTGCGAGAGACAAAAGCATTTGAATTTTTATGCGTTTTACGTGAGCTACAAAAAATGTGTTTTTGTTGTGCTTTTGTGGAATTTCGAATGACTTGCCAAATAGATTCAATTTTCTAGTCAACAATACGTCAGACTGCGCAAGAAGTCATGAGAATTATTCACAATGATTACGATGACAGTATTTACTTAGCGGCAGCAGCTGATGATTGCTCAATAAACTTGAACTAATAAAATATTTTTTCTTTTGCATAACACCACATACCATAGTAATAACTTCAAATTCATCAGCTTTTTGGAATATAAAAGTGAATGTTAATTACAGTTCAGGATGTATTGCACTTAAAAACAACAGATCTGTTGAAATGAATGACTCATAATAGCTCACATTTTTTTTAAATAATAATTTCCACTCTTTTGTTCGAGCTATAAACATACGTTTATGAATATCATTTTCAGTTGTTTTCGTACATAAATGGATATACCTGCAATTTTTTTTTTTTTAATCTTTCATTTGTCTTTTGCAAGATGAAGTAAAAGAGCTATTTTTTTTATTCAAAAGAACAAAGCAGCAGAAAATTTCATCGCATTTTTTGCGGTTACATAAAAATGAGATCTTCTTTAGGTCTTTCTAAACATTCCATTTACTTTATTCAGCTTTGTTTGTTTGTTTTTCTGGTCGAATAAGCTGGAAAATTTGTTTGGTTTTCTAGCTTAGTTGTTTTGTGTCTTATTGACTATGTTGTGTGCATTTATGGTAGAAATTATGCTTTTACACAATACTTTTGATTATCTTTATTTAAAAAAATTATATTAGATTAATGTTGATGCAATTTTGAGTCTATAAAATTAAAATCAAAGCTGTCAGTCTAATTTTGAGGTTAGTTTGAATTTTTTTCTGTTTTATGATTAATAAAGTAGCTAAATTCAGCAAAAACTTCATAAGTCTTCAGAAACTTTCCGGTATTTCCCAACTTAACTCCACACTTGCTCCAAACACCTCAATTACCTCTATTCTACCACCTCATGTACATACCAACATCTTAAAGAAAAATATTCAAACATAAAAATCTCTTCCGGAAATAATCAACAATAAGGTTCTGGTTCAATAAAAACAAAAGATTTTAATCAACCTGTTGTTTCTGTTGCAGCAAGCAGCAGTACATAGTTAAGATTAGAAGTGAAAAAACAGGGCTTGCCATTGGCCATGTAGCATCATGCCGAGATCTCAAGTAAATTCAATCCCTGACACACTTTAAAATTCAATAATAATGAAGCAAAAAAATTAGAGATTAAATTTGCTCTGCTGTGTGTTTTAAGCTACTGAATTTGCAATTTAATAATGAAAGAAATTTTCCTTCAATTAAGCATCTCAGTAGAAATAGAAACAGAAATTGCTTTTCAATCGACAACAAACTCTCTCGTTTTATGCTTTGATTGTTAAATTTTTCATTTTATTTTATGCTGCATGCAATGCATTTAGCAAATAGAGAGATTTTTTTATGAGAAATTATAAGACGTAGTTTTACTACACACCACAAAAACCAATTCATAAAAGTGCTACTGCTACAATTTCTTACCAGGAAATTTTATTCACTGCTTTTTCATCCGGAACTAATAAACAAATTTAAGCATAATGGACTTTTAAAAAGTGAATTTTGCGATAGTTTTGTTTTGATTTTATTATTTGCTAGCCATTAGTGGTAGCAAGTCAAGCGGTTAAAAGTCCAATTTAAGCTGATGAAAATTGAATGATCATCTCGGGCTGTTTTTGTATTGATAGCTAGTTTACTGATTTTATGAGAATTATTGAATTAAAGCACGAATTTATTTGAAATTATGATGAAATTTTATAAGATGCAAGATCATGCTGGTAAGTTGAAGTTTAAATTGTCTTAAGCATGATTATTGAGATATTTTGAGGCTAGTTTTACTATTTTTGAATTATGGCTTAATTTTTTCGACGTTTTTAAGGTTTTAATAAAGAAACTTCATTGATTAAATGAAGTTAAATTCGTGATTCCATTCAGTATAATTAATTGAAATGTTGCGCAACATTTTTAGTAAATTGATCATCCCTTATTACTTAAAAATTCTGTAGAGTAAAAATTTTTGTAATAATTTAATTTATAGCCACAATTTAAAGCCTTTCTTTACACAAAATTTCCTCAAATCTAAATTCTCAAAATTATCTCCCAGTAGCAGTGAAAATCCAACAAACACGCTCCATTCTCATAATAAATTAGATATAATCATCACATTCATCAAATTATATGTGTAATTCCAGCCCATGATCACAAATAGATTCATAATGCAGTTATTAAAGCCGCAGGCATTAAATCAAATTTTATTTTATGGGTGATTTTGGGCTTATTTATGATATAAAATTATCACATCACGATTAATGTCAAGGTTCAATGTGAACATAATTAGATTATGATGCATTATGTTATGTATCGGTTTTAAATCATTTTTCATGAAATCATGACAGTTGAAGTTGATTTTTGAAAAATTCGATTTATTTCTACTTAAAAAATATCAAAGAAAAATTCACGAAAAATTTCAAGAAATAAAATACCTTAATTAGGCAATTCCGCCTACATACCTAATATTCGAATTTTATCATCAGTTCAGTACTTTAATTTTTCAGAGAGACAAAATATCTTCGAGCAATAAAAAATTATTTCAAAAATTTTAATTGCCAAACTTTTACAAAATTCCATCTCCGGTAAAAATTGAAATAATTTTTTTTCCTCATCATATAAAAAAAATCTTTTAATTTATCATCAATTTTTAATTAAGTTGTCATAGTGTAAAAAGGAAAGGAAGCAAGATCTTTTAAACGAGACCCTTTGTTAATTTCTGTATGCAAACTCTACAGCCGGAACGGAACAAGTTTCATAGAAGTGAAATAAAAAATGTAAAAAAATACTGCGCTTTTTAATGTTTAAGTTAAACACAAGTTAAATGAGAAAAAAAGTTCAATCATAATATTTACGTACGAAAATACAAAAGAGAAATATTTTCACTCTCGACAAAATATGTTAATCGATCGAACCTCGAAAATATGTATATACATATAAAAATATCTCTTGATGATGATGAAGCACAAAATTCACTTTCATTTTTACCATTGGCATGTCATATAGCCTGTTACAAATATGTCAGGCTCTTGATGTTATTGTTTTGAGATCTCAAAGATCACTTTCGTGGCCTCTGGCTCGCTTGCGATTAAACACACGTCTCTATTACTTATTAATTATATTTTTGTGCCTCAGACCAGTTTTGATTGTCACATTAAGGCAGTGGAAAAAAAAAGTATTAAGTCATGAATATTTCAAACCATTTATGGATAATGTTGAAAATTATCGTTAAAATGCGTTTGAAATTTTAATTTAATTGATTTTCTAGTATTTTTTATTATTATGGGCGATTCTTCAGATAGCTTGCATTTTTCAAAAATGAGCTTTCATAATCCATGGTCGATTGTCCGTTACATTTAAAAATCTTTCTATTAAAATCTCGTTATTTATTATGTTTTAACAGTCAGAATGAGATTTAGTTAATTAATAGTAGAAAATAGTTTCTGAATCAATAATAATTTGATGCAAAAATGTGTAATTTAACACAAAAATTAAAGATTTTAACAATTTTTTATTTGTATTTTTTCCATGGATAAGGAAAATACCTAAAAGCTTAAAAATTTCTCGGAGACATCTGCAAAATTAACAAAGAATCGATTTTTCGTTACAATTTACCATTAAATACATTAATTTATGTATTTAGAAAGATAGATTTTTGAATTTTCTATCATTTGGTATATATAAGGCTTATTGACAAAGTTTAGTTTCTGTAGAATTTCAATTCTTCAGATGATAGAAAGGAAAATTTCCAATTTTTGTCTCCGAGAAATCGACAAAGAATTGAAAATTCTCCTTAATTAAAACCAAAAGGGCACAGCGAATGAAAATATAGCATAGATTTTAAGAAAATACATCATTTTAGAACCATATTTCATATAGTTCAGAGGAAAAAATTAAAGAAATCTGAATTCTTTGATTTTTTTTTTCAAAAACTCATCTGAAGAATCGCCCTTATGTAATTTAATGTTTATTTGCTGCTCTATTATTATGCTTTAATGGAGAAAATATGCAAAAAGTATTTAAGGCAAACTGGTCTTGTTGATTGGATTGATTTGATTTGATTGAGTTGAAGAATTGTGCGCAAATTTGGACTTATTAGTGCAAATGAGATTGGCATTATTAATGATTTTAGATTTGGTGTAGAGATTGAATTGTTGGAATTAATTTTATACATGAATTTTCGATGATGTAGAGTGTTAGACATTATAAGCAATATACGATTTTTTGTGTATTATTATAAGATTCTGCAAAATCTAAATATGCATTTTCAAAGACAAAGTTAAACAGTATTTGTTGTTTTTTTTTCGTCTTTTGTTGCTTCAAAATTACCCAGCATAAAAGTGCAATTAATTAATGAATTAAGCGTGATTTAATTGACATTTATTTTTACAAATTTTTAGCAGTCATGGTAAATGCGAATCTTTTTATTTAAATCATTAAATCTCAAGCATGATTTTTCAGATTTAATAGAAAATCTTACGCTAAATTAGTATTAAATGCTTATTATTGCGTCACTTCCTTGTTTTTTGGACATGAAATCAAATTTTCTGGTAGAACTTCAGATACAAAATTTCGATCCATCAATTTTATTTTACTATATCTAATGTAATAGAAATTCCTATAAGTTCTCTGGCAGACATTTTTCCATAAATCACTGCAAAACTCTATGTTAAGAAAAAAAAATCAATTACATCTGCTTATCTGACCTGACTCTATTTCTATCTAATATTCAATGATTGATGTTTATCCATTGATGGTCAATGACCAGTAATTATTTATTGCATGCATTCATGCTGCTGCATACTAGTTTTCTCATTTTACGATATTTTTTTCATGTCGATGTGTCTCAATATGGATCTAAGAGATCATTATAAACTAATTTTTAAAATTATTAGACTTGCACAAATTGGGTAGCAAATATCAGCAAACAAGCTATCATTTCTGATAAACTTGTAGCTTTCATAATCGTCTCGCACTATTTCGTATAATGTAAAATTAATCAGCGGTGAAATTTTATTAGTTTTTTACACGAAAAAAATTCTTCCACTTAAAAAATTTTCTTCGTAGTTCTGGTGAAAGAAGACTTAATTTTTATTCCATTATGGAATTTTTATGGCTTTGAGCAGATTAGTGGTTTGGCAGTGGGATTTTTGGAATAATTTCAATTTAAGTATTTAAATGGTTTACAATTGGATGAAATTTATGAAGAAAGTGCCAATAAGGTAATTTATGGTGCTATTGACTGAGCAATTTCTCGTAAAAGTTTATTGCTCACCTCAGATGTGAAATTTAATTGATTAGTTATTTCCTATAAAGAAATTTCTATACTTAAAATTTTTTAACCTTAAAATGTAACGACTATGCTAAATTGATATTTATTACCTTGAACTTTAACTCAACTTCCCAGTAAACTATAATTTAAACTCCAAAGGCAATTAATAACTGCAGAAAATTTAATTTTTCTTTAATATCAACTTTTAATTGAATTTATTTCAAATAAACAAATTTTTTCTCTGCCTCATTTGATGCAAAAAATAAATGAAAAATATTCGTTAAAAGTTTTTTCTCCTAATTATCTCATCAAACTCAAAACAATCGACCAAACTTATTCAGTAGTTTCAATAATTCATTCCTATTATTCACATTAATAACATTCAATGTTAACAAGTCTACAACAACAATGAAAATTACCAAAAAAATAAAATAAATCGAATTTTTTTAAATTCATTCATACGAGATGCAGTGGAATAAGACATAAAGATAATAGCAACAATGCGTCATATTACCTTAACATTAAACCATCGATCATAAACTTTCTCTGTCTGCTTCTTTTTTTATATACAATACCGCTTCCACTTCGATTGCCGATAAACTTTCTGTTTCTTTTGTCAGCGTTCAGTAGGTATCTTTAATTTTTGTCTCTCTTTTCTTGTCGTTTTCGTTTAGCCGTGAGGTATTTGAGCTTGACCTAGTGAAGATGACAAAAAGCTTATCTTAGTTACTTACTTATTTATTCATTTCTTCATTTTCACTGTCTCATCTTCTCATTCATTATTTGTTTTCTTTTTATTCGATTATTGGGTGTTTTGTGGCGCTTCATGTTTGTGCGGATGAAGCTGTGTGTTTTGATGTTTTTATGAGGAAAGTAAAAATTGATGCAAAAATTTCAATTATTAAAGCAAAACTCCGAAAATCGTAGCAAAAATTCGAATATGATGCAAAAACTGAAAAAAGATGCAGAACATTTAAAAAATGATGCAGAACATCTTAAAAAATGATGCAAAAAGCTTTAAAACTTTGTTGCATCAGTTTTGCTTGGAAACATTCAATGAAAATTCTACATAAACTTGCTCTTCTTTTACATTTCTCATTTCATTTTATGCAGCCACTATAAACTTCACTTTCATGCATATAACGGCGAGAAAAAGCATTCAATACAATGTGTTCATCTTCTCCATGAATCAGCATCAAACCCGTGCAAAAAAGCAAGCAATTTCTTTATTATTAATTAGTCAGTAGCATTTTTAATGAATACATCTACTCTACAAGCTGCTGGAATTTTATTTCATTCATTTTATATGCTGTAGAACATGCTATTATAGAAAGTGTTAATGAATGTTGCACTTTTGGAGATTTGATGCTTGAATTGTTTCTATTTTTCTGCAGAAATAGAAAGAGATGGAAATGCCAGTAATGGCAGAAGAAATGAAGAGAAATGAAAACGAGCTTAACCCAGAAAATTAAAATTGCATTAAGTTGATAAAAAAATGTTGTTGAACAAAAAAGTAGAAAAAAATGATGTTACTAATGTGATGCATGTTAGACTATTATGGATACTAGTTCCATTAAGATAATGAAATTTGTATGAGTGTATAGTTTTGAACTTTCAAGATTTGATAAATTTTTAAAGAATTTTTATGGTTATTTGTTATTTAACCTCAAAAAAGCAGCTATAATCTTTAATTTACCACCTCATGTTAACCCCCATCATGACCTAACGCAACATCTTCCTAGTTCAATCATGAACATCAGCAATCTATGCACAAAAATGATGTACAAATGAGAAAAAAAAAATCACGAAACATACATAAATGGCGACTAAATTTTAGTACATGACATGAATGTATGCCAGGGGCGTAGCCAGGAATTTTTTTGAGGGGGGGTTTTCGCTACTTTTCGACGTTTTTTGGTTCGGATCTAAAAAATTCAATAATATCTAGTGTAAACCTCACGAAAATAGGGAGGGGTTTTGACCCCCAAACCCCCCCCCCCCTGGCTACGCCCCTGATGTATGCTGTACAGACTATAAATCGATGTCAGAGAAAGGAATGTAAATACGCTTTTTATGGCTTGACTAATAACTTATGACTTATTATTTAATATTTTACACACATTTAATTAAAAAAATATTTTTATTGCGAATCTTTCATTTTTCATGGATACAATTATCGATTTTTGGAATTTATGCCCATTTTGTAAGCACACGTGACTAATTTGAAAAACATTAATTTTATTTCACGTCTGGTGAAATTGAGAAAAGATTTTTATCTGATGGTCAGAAAGCTTTTGCGATTGACTGCATGGTCAGAAAGTTTAAAAGAAATTTAATTTATTTATTGATGATATCTTTGAGATTTAATTAATTGATATTTTACTGTGCGGGTTAGCGGTTGATGGATTTAATATTGAGGAAATGCTAATGTAGATAAATTTTTTGGTTAATTAAAAATTCAAATTCTAAAGCTTTTGAAATTTTAAGAACTCAAAATTTAAAATATCCATTAAAATTAAATAAAATTACATCAAAATCCGAAACTAGTAAAAAATTAGTTTCTACATCAAATCTTACCCTTACACAGCACAGAAGTTCCCAATCCATATTCAACTTAACATGCAATCCAACATATAAATTTCGATGATTCATAAAGCACCATAAAGTTTGAAAAATTGAAATGAACATTCAAAATGTAAAACTTACTATTCAATTCACGTGAACATTTCTTCTTGACTTGTCACCAGTCATTAGTAATCAGAGTGACAATAATATTTCACTTCATGTGTATAAGAATGTTTAAATCAGACATGCTGAATATGATTATGATATTACAATGACAAATGATTGAACGTTTCATGTCTGAAACCATAAATAAATTCAATTTAAGTACCTATTATTTAAGGTGAGGGTTTAAAATTCTTTTTGCAGAATTGGAGGTTTAAGATTAAGAATTTTTTTAACTTTGTATTTTTACTGGCACTCCTTTAAAATATGCGTATTTGTTAAACAGAATTGTATGGAACTTGTATTGTTGTTTATGCAAATTACCGGCTTGAAAATAGTCTGGGCAATAATTACTCATTGAAATTCGTCTTTTTGCGATTGTTTGTTGACTATGCTTTCGTCTAGGGTTGGGTACATTATGAAAATTTTATGGAAATTCTTAAATTGAAATTCATGACTTTTCTAAGGATTTACTTCCAAAACGAGAATTTCAAAAATTTTCAATTTCCAAAAATTTGCAATCTCATCAACTCATATCTCCTCCTAATCTGCTCAAAAAAATCTTTAAACTCTCATAATAGCTAATTCATCATTTTGAATTCGTGACTGACTTCTCGTGGGCTTGTAGAACGTTCAAGACCTACAATCTACTTAATTCTATTTTTTTCTCTTTAACTATTTATAATTTCAAGTACATTAAGCCACTCCATTTGCAACAAACAAACACAAACGAATTGACTTTGAATCTAATTTGATTTTAAAGAGTGTCAAGCTCTTATATCCGTATATGATGTCATTCATGCTAATTTATTTGCATAGCTTACTTATAAATGACGTGAAAATAAATAAAAATGAAAGAAATGTTGAGTAATTCAAGAAAGTGAAACAAACACGATGAGGTCTCTGGGAATATCGAGACTTACGCTTATTGCATAATATAGAGCGTGTGACATGACATGTTGCTCTGCTTCTTTCTAGAAGTTTGACTGGTTTTCCATTTTCATTACGTGTTGCGATGGATATAAAAAAGTATGTGGAAATTGTAATTTTAATATTTTTTTTTATTTCCCGTCGTAAGCTGTCTTGTGGCTGAAATGTATAACATTTTGAGTAAAAGATGAAAAGCTGTGGACAGTCACCCTCCAGAACTGAAACATTTTATGTGACCATAAAAATCATTTATTTATTAAATTTATTAATTTAAATGTGCAAGCTTATCTCAAATGTTCATGACATTTTGTCTACCACAGCAAAATATAATCCTACTATACATCCCTATAATCCATGAGTATTAAATAAATATTAATTATTCACAATTATTTTGCACCTATTTAGCGTATTCTGTGTCTGACAGCAATTTAGTTTGTAGCTATTAGCAATCATCAACAGGAAAATTATTATGATTGGTAATCATGTGCGCCTCGATACCTAGTCATTGATAAGTCGGCCAATTAAATAATTTCATTTCCAATTGGTAGAAAATAAAAGTCATTTAGTGAATGTTGGACTTGAAGAGAGCGAAATTGTGAAAAAAATTGCATAGCTAGTAAACATAATGACACAGTTTGCGTGCTGCATATATTAATAAATTTATGAACGAGAGAAAAAAAATGTAGTTGAGTATTAAAGAAAATAAGTGGAGCTAAAGTAAAGGGGAGGTTTATTAGTCATTCAAAATGCAGACAATTGTGTATTTAGGCTCATAAAAAATTCTTATTACACGCAGGATTGTTACCTAATAGTGTCACTTTTTCAACACAATGAAAATTTCGTATGTGGAATTTTTGTTTTCAATTTTTATTGTTTCGAGACCAATTAAGCGATTGTCACAAGAAAAACAAATTCATAACAATCGACTAGTTATTAAGGTTAGCTGGTTCATATGCGAGTATCTCATTTAGTTCAATTGTTATAGCTTTTTTTGGGAAAATGTACGGCATGTTGATCCACTTATGTCATTTGTGCATTCGTGCAACGTTTAAAAGTCATATCATGATTTACTCATAATAGTAATGAAAATGTTTATGTTTGAGATCGCATGACAATAATCTCCAACAAATATGCACAAAAGCTTGAAATGTTTGGTATGAGAAAGAAATTTTCACATGCATTGTTGTGTTATTGTTTTTGAATGCGGAGCGGTTTATAAAGCCGGTTGTTTTGTTGTTTGGATTAGTTTTCAAATTTGTCCTTCAATTTTTTGACTGAGAAAAATGTAAAGAAATATCTGAATGTAACGATTTTTAAAAATTTAAATTTTATTGACTTTAAACCAATTATAAATCAAATTGGCGGATCTTTCCCGCTTCAAAAAGTTTTTCGCTAATATTGTCTATGACATATTGAATATCTTGATGAAAAATGAATGAAATCAATCTGAATGATAGCAAAAAAGATTGCATAAGCTATTTACCGCATAAATGGATTTAAAAGTGTAGTAATCAAGGATATAATCATCAATCTTACAAACACTATTCTTCAAATATTTTCCTTGGCTAAATTTAAGGCTTACATTCCTATAATTAATTACATGATCACCATGCAACAATCCATTATACCAAGGAAGATTCTGCACAATCAAGATAAAATAAAAATTAGTATCAAGAAGAAAAGAAAGAAATGAAGAGTAAAATTTTTAAATTTATTACTTCTTCTCATCTACATTTTCGCCGACTAACATCGATGTGATCATTTATATTTATTATAATGCATTTTTAACCGCACAGATTATGTGAAGCATGAACTTGAAATTAGCGGCATTAACTTTTTAAGTTTAACAATCTCAAATGCGATCAATTTCATAGATTTTTACAAAAGATTTCATTTTTTGGTTCTTTTTCTTATAATTCACTTTTTCTTTCACTCAATTGTGTGCTGTGTGCTGCGAGAAAGAAACAACCATGGATGAAAAAAGAAAGATAATTTCCCATGAAAAATTAAAGTTTCTAGTTTTTCTGTATTAATTATGGTACATTTTATGGAATTAATAATGTGAGTCATCGTGGCTTGGTAGAGCAATAGCTTAGTACTTCGGTATTGAATATTGCAATGCCAATGCAGCGGTCATGGTTTCGAGTCTCGGCAGGTGAAATAAAAAACACTTGATGACTAAGGTTTCCATTCTGTGCAGAACGTATCAGAAATCGGAACACTAGCATTAAGTATTTCACTTGTTGTTTCGCGAATCTCATATTACCGAAAAACGTGATTCACAGCCTTCCTTTGTAGGCTACAGACAATAACAGCTAAAATGTCATCAAAGGAAGTGGTTCGGATCCCACTATAAACTGTAGGTCCGTGAGTACAGTGGTGTAGCGAACCCTTACTCGTTAAAATCATCAGCTGAGCATCGCATTTGCGAAACTATGGATCTTATAGATCTGCAAAGTTATGATGATGATGATGATTATGGAATTAATAAGAATTAGATTGTTGCATAAATTTTATGAGATAGAATTAGATGAGGAACTAATTTTAATTGAGAGCTTATGGCAATTTTGAGGTGATTTTTGAATAGTACTTAATGTGGTTAAATCATCATTAGAAATCGGATGAAATTTATGATAGATTTTGGGGCATTAAAAGTTTCAAAATGTGTTGACTTGACAATTTTTTGATTTGCTTACATTCCTGTAAAATCACATTCATCATGACCACCGACCGCACACTGAAATGATTAATTGAAACCTGCATCAACAATTACGAAAAATGCGACTGTAATTTCAAATTTCACACATTGCAAAAAAAATATTTCATCTTCAATGCTATCTACATGGTGTTTATGATGATATTGCCATATCCATTAATGTGCATGTGCCTGGCATATTATTACCATTGTTTGTTTATTTATTTGATGCCTTAAATAATTTTTTAACACACATTTTTTTTTGTTGTTTGCTCGTTGTGTAGAGTGTAATATTGTAATTGAGTCATTACATGCCTTTTAACTGCTACATTATTACAGCCATCATCATCACCATCTTTATAAGTTTGCACATGAGAGAATTAAATTATAATTTATCAAATTCGTGGGCTCTTGTGGCGTTGTTTTGTTTACTTTTTGAGTCAAGGACTTTTCTTTGTAAAAAATATTGAATGGAAATATGTTATTAATTAGGTTTTGACATCAAGCTGTATGGAATAGTAATTTATTAAGAAAACACTTGAAATTGTCATTAAATTTTGAGGTTAATTGATAGTTGAGATTTTTTTAGTTGCAAAAGATTGCGTAGTGTGAATAACTTTGAAATATGTTGAAAGTAGGCAGACTTGAATTTATTAAGATGCGCAATTTTGAAAATTCACTGACAAAAAAAAAATCAAAAAATTCCAAAAATAAAAATTTATCTCACAAAAGTTAATTCATTCAATCCTTCTCAGAACTTCCTCAACTCTTTCGACTTCTTAAAATTGAGAATTCCATCGAGAAAAAAAGAAATCAAAAGAGCACTTCAATTCTCGTGGGTTTCTTAAAGGTCTATTAGCCTTTTCTAAAATATTACTTGCAAATTTAGAATAACAATCACGTATTCAAGCTCTTTTGTCCTTAGGTTACAATCTTTGTTCACGTTTATATACCTTTGGAATTGATTTTGGATCTAAAATTGCTACAAAATTTATAAAAGCTCATACGTTGTTTTTGAAGAAAGTTCACGGCATGTGCGAGGCTTGTATCATCCAAAATTGGGGTTTAGAATGCCATAAAATAGAATAATCAGAAAAATCCTTTAAAATTTTCAACAAAAAATTTAAAACCTAAAAAGTCATTAACCGGCACATAGTAAAATACAAAACTGTCGAATTTGAAAGTAAAAGTGTAATTTTTCGTCATAAACTCGCGCGTTTAAAGAAATTTCTTTTTTAACACATTAATTGTGTACCGAATGAATATAGATCGCTGATAATAAAAATATGATATGCATACATTAATAACTCAAATAATTACGACAAATTAAATCGAATCTACTGTATTGTGAAGGAGATCTTACAAAAACCGAAAAAAATAAAGGAAAGCTTGGCAATATTTATAGCCGTGGGGTCTACAGGTGAATAAATCGATACATTTTTTTTGTATTGATCCATTGACTTCTCTAGGCCATGGTGAAATTTTCTGTATTTAAATTAATTTGCAAAAAAAAAAATTAATCATGGGAAAGTCGATTTGAGTGCCAAACGTGATTGTTGAATGTTTAAGAAATGCCGACTCACATAGTCCGTGATATAATTTTAATCAACTGAACTTGACTCTTAAATACATATTGCAATGAATCATAATAATAATAATAATAATAAAATTATTAATATTGCATAGCGCTTTTAAAAAATATATTATTTTCTGCATCATCAAAAAATATGTGTGCCATGAAATAATAAAATTTCACATCTTTATGAATGTATAAAAAAATGCACATAATTAAGATAAAAAAAAATACACACACAACATATGTGTGTTCAGA
Source organism: Chironomus striatipennis (assembly GCA_026123125.1). Lineage (NCBI taxonomy): Eukaryota > Metazoa > Arthropoda > Insecta > Diptera > Chironomidae > Chironomus > Chironomus striatipennis. The sequence goes on along the minus strand of CM047392.1, from coordinate 42,874,582 downwards.
TTATTTTGATTCTCTATTAAATCATTATAAACATAATTTACTGAACACGCGAACATTTGAATTTTTTATTTAAGTTATTTACTGAACAACAGCAGAGAAAGCTGTGTGTAATTTGATTTAATATGATGAATTACCATATATGCACTTTTTTATGCATAAAACAGATTAGAGATGATTTACAATATGAGGATTATTTACAACTTTTTAGATATTTTTTGAAAAAGTTTTTGTGTGCGGGTGGTTGGATAATGAGCGGTCTTTGAGAATTTTAAAAGTTTACGATTAGGTTTTATGTACAAGAGTTCATAAAACATACTTGATTACATTCAATCAATAATTCTCCTCACGATGTAGCCATACAAAGGGTGAACTTATGGACGCACAATTTTCTTATAGTTTTTTCGATGAATTAATGATGCATTCCTATACGCTACATAAAAACACGACTTTTGCTTTCATTTCGAGAGATTATCGTCCATAAAAATACGAGATTAATGGAACTTTTTAAATCTCAAATTTAAAAGATTAATTTTTATGTTTGCGGTTTTAAAAGAAATTGACTCGTTTATTTCCATGAGAATTTCCAAAACCGCATAACAACTTGCACGTAAGATTGAGAGTCATTAGAGCAGGAAGTCGAGTAAATAAACAACTAACTTCGTTAATTTTGTTAAATTATCACAAAACTCTGATCTTAATTTTTATGTGTGACTTTGTTTCAACATTAAATTAATTTGTAATTCGTTTGATGTCTTTTGTTTTCCATTTCTTCATCTCTTTTAGTTTTCCGTAAATGCTTTAAAATGTTACAAGAGAATTTCTCATCAAAAGTCCGTTGGTGGCCGAGGTGTGTTAATCTTTTAACGATTGAATGAGGCATAAAGTATTTGATTAATTGTTTAAACCCAGGTATGGCGAACGGTTCTTATTTTTTGTGTTCAGAAACAAAAAGGTACCTTATTTTATCGTTAAAGTACAAAATTTGAATTTCTGAACACACTCAACAAAAATTTAATTTTAGAAAAATTTTCATTTTGCAACAAATTTATTCACTGGATCTTAATTAAAACCGTAAATCATGATGATTTAAGATTAATTAAACATTTAATCATACTCTTGACATAGAAATTGATCAAATTATGTTGATATTTAACATTGTTTATTTTAAAAAATTGTTTGATAGTGTTAGTAAACTCAAAAATTTTTTTAAATTTTTCAAAATTTAACGGCCAGAGAGTTGTTCGCCAAACCTGGGTTTAAACTAAATACATTCTCTTTAAAAACTGAAATAAAATTATGAATATGAGTAATCATGATGAGCTTTATGGACCGGAATTAATGAAGCTTTTTTTTGGCAATGAGTTTGAAATAAGAGAGTTTTGAAGATTAATTGATGAAATAATTTATTTTTGAGGCTAATTTTAGTCAAAATTGTTCTGAACCAAACTGCAATTCTTACTCAAAACTCACTCTTCTGAAATAGCAAAACCCTTCAATTACAAATTAATTCCAAACTACAAGCTAAAGTTCACATACGTGCTTCAAACCACACGTGTTTTATCAACAAAATATTCCAATAAATGTGAAAGAAAAACAAAAAAATCAAGAAGAAAAAAATATTTTTTTATATCAATTCCACGGCATTGAATGGCAATCGATTGGGTGAAAGTTGATCAGGTTTATTATGATACTTAAAAATCTTAATATTTACAGCAACCACGCACGGATTCATATCAATATATACATCTCGTCGGAAGTAGTTACTTTTTAATTTTTTTTATGCTTACAAATTTTTATGGCACTGATGTAATAACAGTCATTTCTCCTCTTTTATGTCATTTTATTTACAGAATGAGATTCCTCAAGAAACAACTTACTCTCGCAACATTCGTGTTTTTATGCCATATCGCATCGGGAGAGCGATGGTCACGACAACTTACATCAAATGTACAGACGGTTAACGATTGGGTGCCAATAACGCAGGATGTGAAAAGCGGAAAATCCATTACATTCGGAGATGATTTAGTACCCGCTGCTCAGACACAATTTCAATTCTTTACAGAACCATTAAATAATCGTTTTAATTTACAACAATCACATCCAGCCCATCCTGCACATCCTTCAGCTGCACCATCTGAAATTAATAGTTTCATACAAAATTCTCCACCTCAATTTCAATTTTTAAATCCTGGCCTTCCAGCTCCCCAAAAGCAAAGAACTGTTCAAACTTTTGGTGGTTCATTTGGCAATAATAAGCCTGTAGCTGAACCTCTTATCCAAAATCCACCACAATTCCAATTTATGCAGGAAATCCAACGTACCCCACAAGTACATCATTATCAATCCCAACCAATTCCTAAAAGTCAACAAACTTTCACTCAACATCAACCGGTTCCAGCTTTCCAAAATTTCGTCCAAGCCGGTCCATCACGTGTTCCTCATTTCCAAAAATTACCATCATCCCCATCATTCCAACAAATTCCACAAACTCAACAGCAACAAGAAAGTGAACAACCTGTTCAATTGCTCTATGTTCCATTCGACTCAATTTATCAGCAAAATCAACAGCAGCCACAACAGCAACAGTCAATTTTCGGAAATGATAAACAAAGTCGTTTCAATATTTTAAATCAGCCACCAAGTGCATCATTGATCAATGACTTTTATACTCAGAATGAAGTAAATGAATTCCCAAAGAAACAAATTATTACAACAACAACAAGACGTCCAACTATTGCACCTGCTACTGCAAGCTATAAATTGACAACGCCATTCGAGACGACATCAAAATTAAAGCCACATCAGCCACCATTGTCAATGTTTGTTGCTAATGATAAGACAAAAGGAAAGGCAACAGAAACAGATGTTTTAAGTACATTAAGAAGCTCAAATACAATTGATGTTATGGACTCGGTTAATGAACGTGCACCAAAAGTTTTTATTGGGCCATCAGGAATGTCACCACCAGACGGATATTCTAAATTTGAATTGCCATACTTGTCAAGCATTGATGGAACTAGAAATGAGAGAAAAATTGATCAATTGCCATTCTTTGTTGCACCATTGAGTTATAAGACACCACCAGGATTCTCAAAGATTCCATTGCCAGCACCACATGTTGGATCTGTCGTTGTCAATCAACCAAACAGTATCGAGAATAATGAAAGTAATGGATTTACCCCAGATAGTTATTATACTAAACAACCTCAATTAATCTCAACAAATCTTAATAATATTAATCATAATGTCAATAGTAACTTTAATTCTAATATTAATAATAATAATAACAACAACAATAATAATATTCTTAATGAGACTCCAAAAAAGAACACACAAACAGTTAAATTAACCTCAGGTTTCCATTTTGGACCAAGTGGCAATGTGCAATTATTTAGCAATGAGTTTACATTCCCAACTTTATCGCCGTCTACAACACAACAACCCAAGATTAATAATAATAATTTCCTAAATACAACACCAAAACCGACGTTCATTCATAGTAGCATTACACCCAGTACACCTTTGACGAAAGTTAAAGCCAGTCTCGTTCAAGAACATCATTCGACTTATACACCAACAACGATTCGTACACCAACTGTGACAAGATCAAAATATGAAGAATATGAGAATACAAGAACAGCTTATTTCACATCAACCGTACGTCCAACATTCTCAAATCCCGATGAATACAAAACTGTCAATGAAGAATACTTTAAAGTTAATCGTGCTAAGCCATCAATCTCGACATCATTTGAATACGATTTTGAGTCAAAACAACAGAAGCCTAAAAAGGATTTCAATTTTAAGCCAATTCCAGAATTTAATTTCGAACCTGTCACAACAACAATTCCAGTCACAAAGAAACCCAAAACTACAAAATCTACAACAATTAAGCAAACCACCACGACAACTCAACGTCCAACAACGACAAAGGAACATACAGTCATTATTGATGACAAGAGACATAAGAGCATTGATTATTCATTCCAACCAACTCCACATCCCACACCGTCATTTGAATATACCCCAACAGTATCCATAATTGAAAACACAGACACATATAGACAAACACACGGTAGTGATCTCTTCACTGAATTCCGTTCAACACCCCGACCTACACAACAAAACTATTTAGTTGACATTGACGAACTGAATAGACATAAATATAATGGTGATGGACTTACACAAAATATCAAACATCATGACTTCTTCTCACAAGAACCAATTCCGGTGACGGAATCACAATATAATTTACCATCTGAATTGCCTCCAATAAGTGCACAATTGCCAGGTTTGATTAACTCACTTATGGATGACAAATGGATGCTAGCTAATAATATTACAGATGAGGAAATAACCACAACAACTGTCGTTCCATCGACAGTATCGACGACCACAAGAAGGCCGACACAATCAAGAGGTCGTCGACCAGTTTCACAATCGACATATAGAACTGTTTCGTCAACAGCCGAGCCAAATTATGAAAGAAAGCAAAGTACACGTGGAAGACGTCCATCAACTTACAGTTCAAGAAATATTGTGTCAGCAACGGAACCAACTTTCCCCTCAAGATCAACACCAGTTAGATCATCAAAGATTAAGTATAATATTACATCAGATGATCAATCAAGATTCCGTACAAGAACTCGTCGACCAGTACAAAAGAAAGAAGAAGACAATATTGCATATCAACGTGATGTTTTGAATCAAAATTATCCATCATCAGTTCGTCCACCAGTTGCAGATTCATACCCAGCAACTGAACGTATTGTCGAGTCTATTCATATCCAACCAGAAGCTCAAGTTGAAGAACAAGTCATTAATGATTATAATGCACCAGTTGAAAGCATTGAAGTCATTCCATTAGGTGGTAATAATAATATTAATAATGAAAATTATAACATTGAACCTCAATACACACCCGATAATCCATTATATTATGAAAATACAATTGAAACAACATCTTTGAAAACTACAACAACAACTACAACAACCGTCCCACCACCATCTCCAACAACCCAAGCACAATCATTTAAATATATTAAGAGTAATAAATATTCAGCAAATGAACAAGAATTTGCAATTCCACAACACAAAACTGTCTCACACAGACTTAAAGGAAATTTCAATTTCAATCGAAACACTGATTCATTCTATAATGGAAAGACACAAGAAATTCCAACCACACACGTCCCAGAAATTGTTAAAGATGCACATGAATATGAAGAAAATTCTTTCTCTTTAGTTCCATCCACGACAGAATCGACCACCACGACCACTGAGGCTCCAATTGAAACAGAAGCACCAGTTACTAGAAGAACTAGCTTCCCAAGACGACGACTTTATACCACAACAACCACTGAGCCAGCCACCGAAGCTACAGAATCTTATGGAGTAAGTAAAATTTTAAATGAATTTATAACGTATTTTTAAGATTTGAATTTTTTGATGAGAAAATTAAATCATAGTTTCACACCCTTTGACCATCTTTTTTGAGCAAGCTCTACTAGAGTCATGAAAGCTTCTATTCTGTAAATTAAATTTAACATTTTCCATCGTTTAATTAATAATTAAAAAATATCTTTCAATTTACAGCACAGCTCTACAACATATCCCTTAATCATTTTTCTGAAATGAGGAAAAATTTTCTTCATAATTTCAATTATCTTCTAAGTCATTTAAAATACAAACTTTATATAGAGTATGAAACCAATAAATTTTCTATATTATGTGCCACATTGTGCATTATTGCTGCAAACATAAAATAATTAACGATATTAAATTTCTCATCTCACATTTTTTTCTCATTCCAGTCCCGAAACAAAGAGCAGCAAAGAGGAAGAAAGGAAAACGTTGTTGTGGTTAAGAAGGTCAGAACTCGTACACGACCAACAACTACAACCGAAGTTCCAGAGACTACAAGACGTAGTAGCGCTGTAAGAACTCGACCTACATATGCCAGCAGAAATGTTAATCGTGAACGTGGACAGCCAAGTTATGAGAACAATAATGAAGATAACAGAGTAGGATGAGAATTTATGCGATGCTGCAGAAGCGTTAAAACTAATGTTTATTTCCTTTTTGTTATTTACACACAGCCAAGATTCCGTATTCGTGAGAATACACAACGCTTCCGTTTAGATACTCAGGAAAGTCAATGGTCGTCAAGATTCAACCAAAACTCATTCCAACCAATTGATGAAGAGAAATCAAAAGCTTTTACTAATGCGGAAGTCGATGACAATCAAGAAATCGTAACAGCAAATCCAAATGCTGAAAATGTAAGCTCTTGAACTTGAACGAATTTGATTGTAATAAAAATAAAAAATGATCAAAAATCTCTCTAGGAATCATACTTAGTCAATGTCTCAGCCAGCGTCTTGCCATCAAAACCAGTCGAGTTTGACGATGAATCCTTGAATTTAGTATCAACGACCGAGAGAGAAGATGACTTAGCAAAAAGAACAAAGATTGACGAGTAAAGTGCTCACAAAATTTTTCTTATTTCCAATTTTTTTAACTTATTCTTTAAAAAAATTTCCAACAGCGATGTCGACACAAGTCTCGAGAAGCTCATGCAGGATGTCATGGATGATATTGAAAAGGATACAAAGGCAGAAAAGAAGTCAACAAAACTCGACAAGAAGTCTGGTCCACGACGTGGTGTTTGGAAGAAAGTCAAAGTACGCCCAGCTGATGGATTCGAGACAGCAGAAACACAAAACATTGGAAAGCATCTTTTCAATGCAGTCACAGATAATGATAAGGTAGAAGGAGAGAAACCTAAAATTATTGAAGAACCGACAATTACAACAACCGTTTCACCAAAAATCATTGAAGTCGAAACGACAACGACATTAAAGCCAGCAATTGTTGAAACAACAATTTTGCCTGAGCAGACAGTCGTTGAAGATAGCAAGACAAGCATGTTCGATGATGCACGCAAAGCATTCGTTGAATTCTTAAGTACAGAAGATGACACTGATGATGCTGTAAACATGGAGGAAGCAGATGACAAACTCGAGAGAGACAGCACTACAACAACACAAATTCCAACAACAGAAGAGTCAATTTCAACAACAACATCATTACCACCAACGACATCACAAACGATCGAAGTTGAAACATCAAAGCCAAAAATTACAAAACAAAAGAAACAGATAAAAACGAGTACGAGTCAAAAGGTGACGGGAGAGATTTGCTTTAGAGGGAAATGTATAAAAACTGTGGAGAAGTAATCTGTTAATCTAAGGGCTTTATTTATTTGTAGCTGTAGTTAACTATATCATCGCTCCCCCATCCCTTTTACTCATCCTTTGTCTATCTCTCTGTTATTCCCATTTTAATCCACAATGCATTCCAAAAGAAATAAGTAACAGTGTTTTTATGAAATTAAACTACATAAAAAATGTCTGAAGTGTCATTTTATAAACCTAGGATTAAGTTGAAAATAAATTAGAAATTTTTTTGTATGAATTAAAAAAAAAACATGAAAGAAAAAAATTTTGTACATAAAATATTATAAAAAATAAAATTAACGATAAAATATATTTAAATTTCTTTTAATATTCATTAAAAGTGAAAATTTTCATATCATCGTAAATAATGCTTAATGTTATGATGAATTTATCGAAAAATTAAATAAACAATTTGTTAATAAAAATTAATGCGGAATTTATTTTAATTTATTGCTTATTGTGTTTTTAAAAATGTATCCTGCTTTCTTTTTGGGGGTAATTTACAGCGGAGTTTGGACTAATTAGAGGTTTGAGTTGCCACCGAAATCTTGAAATCCCCAATAAAATAAATAAATTAATGAATTAAAAAAAAAAAAATGAATAATCAATTAAAATTAATTGTTTTTTAATCAGTTTAATTTTTAATACCTAGTTAAATCCGATTAAAACATGTCTTTAAAAAAAAATCACGTGTTTATACTTTGTGTAAAATCGAATGAATAAATAAAACCGTTAAGAACATACCGGCAAAAATATTCAAAAAATCCCGGTATACATTTTCAAAAAAAATTAAATTATTACAAAATTAATTTTTTCACCTTTAAAATAGCTGAAATTAAAATCTAATTAGACAAAAATACACGTAAATCATCATACTTTTCATTTAATTCACTAGATTTACAAAATTTGTCTAAATTTTCGCATCATTTTGATTATACGAGTTTCCATGCGAAAATTACAGAATGCGAAAATGGATTGTTTTCTTCTGAAAATAAATGTTAATTAACGTGGATTTCATGTGATTCATGATTCATAAACAATAATTTGTGTAATTAAATTAGTTTAAGCGCGTGTAAGCTGTGAAAAGCTAATAAATTTAAAACTTTTAAAATTTTTTCCTAGATTATTTACACAAATTGGTCGATTTAAATCTAGAGATGTATTCAGGAGAGATTGCAAAATATGTTTAATTTGTAAACTAAAACATTGAAGAAATCAGAATTTAATCTATTTCCTTAGCACATCAGCATGTAAAATTTGGTATTGACATATTGTTATGTAGCAAAATGATCCATAAAATTCCAAATTACAATAAATAATCAAAATTATTCAACCCTAAATCAGGGCCTGTTGAAATGTTTACGTGATTTTCCTCAGCAATCGTATAAGAAAAAAGAATTTCTGATATAAGTGAAGAAAAAAATAAGTTTTTAAGCCTGTTCATGTGATTATTTTCTAATAAAACATAATTATGGATGTTCCAAGGATTATGGTCTTTCGACCGAGCTATGCTGAATTTAAAAATTTTCCCGAATATATTTCCTACATGGAAAAATGTGGAGCTCATAAAGCTGGACTTGCAAAGGTAAATATTTTCATTAATTTACGCCTCTTTTTCGTGATTAGTTTACAATTTAAATTACATCAAAATAGATAATACCGCCACCAGAATGGGTTCCACGTAAAAATGGTTATAATATAGATGACATTGACATTACAATCAAAAGTCCAATTCTTCAATTTGTTACGGGAAAACAAGGATTTTATCAGCAATTCAATGTACAAAAGAGACCAATGACTGTAAAAGAATTTTACAATAAAGCCAATTCAGAGCGGTATGCAACGCCAAAATATTTCGATTATGAAGATTTGGAAAGAAAATTTTGGAAAAATGTTACTTACATTCAACCTATCTATGGTAAGTCGCGTGAATAAATGAATGAATGAATGAAAAAAATAGTCTCATACTTATTAAAACTAATGAACGTAAACAAAAACAAATGTTACACGTGAGTCTAATTCACGAGAAAATAATCATCAACTTGTATTTCTTGTTTTACAGGTGCTGACGTGAGTGGTAGTATGACTGACGAAGATGTTGATGTCTGTAATATCAATCGTTTGGGGACAATATTAGACTTTATTGTTAAGGACTATCATAAAGCTATATCTGGTGTCAATACTGCATACTTATACTTTGGTATGTGGAAGACAACATTTGCATGGCATACAGAAGATATGGAATTGTATTCAATAAATTATCTACACTTCGGTAAGTTACATTGAACCCTTTAATTAAATTCATAACTAACCAATTTTCATCATAATTCAAGGCGCTCCAAAAACATGGTATTCAATACCCCCATCAGAAGGACGTCGATTTGAAAAACTTGCCAATTCAATGTTTCGCGAGAATCATGCAGAATGTCCAGCATTCTTACGACATAAAATGACACTTATTAGTCCACAAGTATTGAAACAACATAATATTCCGTTTAATAAGATCACACAAGAGCCTGGTGAGATAATGATTACCTTCCCATTTGGATATCATGCTGGCTTCAATCATGGCTTTAATTGTGCTGAAAGTACTAATTTTGCATCTGAAAGATGGATTGAATACGGAAAAAGAGCTGTACATTGTCATTGCAGAAAAGGTGAGGTTCGATCAGTTTGTGCAAATTCGTAAATATCACAAATCAGCAGTTAATGAATAACTTTAAATATTTTTGCAATCTATGCAGTTTCGACTGTAAAATATTTCCAATAAGAATGTGCTAATTTTTTATTTGTACTTGTAGATATGGTAAAAATTTCAATGGAATGTTTTGTAAGGAGATTCCAACCAGAAAGATACCAAAATTGGCTAGAAGGAAATGACTGGGGTGAACATCCAGAAGAGCCTGGAAAAATTACACTGGCACCAAAGCCAATATTGAATAAGAAATTAATGCTGTAAGTATTGTTGATTAAGTTTTGTGCTTCTATTCATAATTGTAGTGTTTCTTGTAGAGAGATTCAGAAAAGAGGATGTGCACCGATGAAGATGAAAAAGAAAAGGTAAAGGATTAGGGTTCAAATGATCTTCTTGGGTTAGCACTAGAAAATGGCCTGAGAAATTGATTTGACTCTTGGTATAACTTACTAACCCTTCAAAATCTCATTTTAGAAAGTCAAAATTGAAACTGGACGAAAACGATGAGGAGGAAGAACCAAAGTTCAAAATCAAGAAAGAGATTCCCTCAACATCAAGTTTAGAATATGAATTCTCACCAATTTCACAGCCAGATGACTCCCCACCTCCCATAAAAATAGAAAAAGAAGATCTCTGGGAGACACTCGAAAATGCAGGCCAAATTAAAGATTTACTTCCATCCGGAATGATTAAAAATTCATCAAAACTACGCTTTGATGTAAAAGAAATATCATTAGCCGAAGATGTATAAACAACTTTTTTTAAATGATGAAGAAGAAGAAATTTCATTGACGATTATATGTGAGATAAGAAGAAGGAAGGATGAATGGAGAGAAGACGTACGAAATAAGTTTCTTGCACTTTAATGATTTTAAGTGAGAATTACACGTGACTTTTTGTGGAATAAGAATGAACGAGATGTGGAAGGAAAATTTTCAAACAAAATATAATATTAATGTGCAATTAGGATTATAAAGTATGACTCAGGTGTTGGAGATTGATGGATTTATAAATTGAGGTTGTTGGGATGAGGAATGCAAAAGAGTTTAGATTAAGTTGGAATCTTAAGTTTCTGAGAATCAAAGAATGTTTCAAATCACTTTAAATACGAAAATCGACTAACTTTATGAACATTGTATTGAGGTGAACTATACATATACCCAGTAACCTCCATCAATCTTCAATTCCTGTAATTGATATTGAAAACATAATTTTCCTTACAAATCACCAAAAAAAATTGAATACGAATGTTGCGGATAGAATATTACTAAAAAATTGAATAATGACTGCATACTACTTTAATTTGTAATGATATTTTATAAAGAAAAAAAATCTTAATTAATTAATGAAAAGCGAGGAAAAAGTGAAATTCACTAAGCTATGGATGAGCCTAAGGTATGAAGCTTCTAGAGGTGGAAATGTGAAGAATTTAAATTTAAGAATTTTAAGGGTACTGGATTATCCTTTTTCATAAAGAAATTAACCTAAAATCTAAAAAAAATGGTCGAATTCACTTAAAAAGTCAAAGCCTTAAATTAATTGATGCAAAATTTAAGTTTCATGAATTTAAAAGCAATCCGTTCAAAATCTAAGAAAAATTGCTCACAAATCATTTCCACCCAGCTTCACTTCCAAGAATGAGCTTAATTTTAAAACGTTTGTCTTTCAATGACAGCAAAAATTATTTGTCTCTTTATAATTTATCTTTAAAGTGAAAAAAAAGTCAATACAAAATATTTAAGACTATCTAATTTTTCGTCATTTCTTTTGTAATAATTTATTAGATAAAAAATTATAACATTTACATTTATTTGATCTCAATATGTCAAAATAAGCAAATAATCTTGTTCTTTTCTTCGTTTTAAAAGATAAAAACAATTCATTTGCCATGTTTCAAGTTCATTTAATCATTTATTGAGCGACACACATTTGTGGTTTGTTGGGAAATTGTTTGTGACATAAATGTGGTTTGGACAAAAAATATCGCGCAACTGTTGCTTGATAGAATAAATTTTTAAATTTATGTCGCACAACAGTTGCTCTACATGGTTTAGTCTCTATTAAATGTTGCGCAACTGTATCGCAACATGTTGCATGATTTTTTTATGTATCAACTACAGAATTTATGTCGTGCAACAGTCACACAACATCAAAAACACACAAACTTGAGTCAAAATTTGTATCACAACAGTTGATATGTATACCATCATGTGTCGCTCGTAAATATCATCTTGAAGATAAAATTGACCTTATAATAATCACCAATGTTTCTGATTGTTAGGAAAAAAAGGATTCAAATCGCTACTAAAGAAAATAAATTTCATCAAAAAAATTACTGTATAAGAATAAAAAGTCATCTGTTTATTTGATTTAAAGCGCATTGTTTCAATCAAATATTTTCATAAGTATCAAATAGGTCATTGCAGATAAGCTTAAAGCTATAAGTTCATTGATATCTTGTCAATTTTGAGAATTGAATGGATAAAAGTTGTTTGTATATTTTTGGAGTCAACAAAATTGATATTGATGTCTGATAAGTAGGTTTTTGTAGGGCATTATTGAATTGTAAACAAATTTTATCAATTTTAATCGGAATTATTGTTTTTTCAATAAGGGGCCGTTCACTTATTACGTAACGCAAAAATTCGGATTTTTTACCCCCCCCCCCCCTGCGTAACGTTTTTAACAAAAGAATCAGTTGCGAGAACAATAGACCGTAACAAACTCTCACACCCCCATCCCCCCTCAGAGCGTTACGTAATAAGTGAACGGCCCCTAAATCATGAATTTATTTTTTTATTGATTCAATGATCGTTCAGATCAATTAAGATCCATGATCTCCTTCAGCTTTCGCCCCAAGGAATCTGGATAGAGGATTGAAAATTCGAACTCGAATTTTCAATCCTTTTTTTTTGTTCGAAGACTTTCGAACTGAATTTGAAATATTTTTTGCCGTTAAATTTTTTCACATTTTCATGTGATTAGAGCTTCAATTAAATTTAAATGTAATAAATTCAATGTAACTAGGCTTAATACGCTTAAATCTTTAAGTATTTCTTCAATTAAAGCATAAATTAAGAATAAAAATTTTATCTTCCGATTTTTTTAAACACATACTAACACAAACAAACATGTTTACATTTTTAGAAGAAAATTTTAAATCATAATTTTTGCTGCTTATTTTTATGAACAAATATACTGGATCTTAATTAAACGAAGCATTATGATTTAGTAATGCCAACTAAATACAGATTTTGTGATGATCCAGTCACAAAAGAGATAAAATATTGAATTTTCTAAAAAAAAATAAGTTCGAAAAATTGTAAACAAAACATTTGAACCTTTGCAAAAAATTCAAATATTTTTAGGTTTAACGTAAGACCCTCTATCCAGATTCCTTGGCTTTCGCCTATAACTGACTCTATCGTTAGCGGCTTTCTGCCAATTTCCAATACCAAGTGCCAATAAGTCAAAAAAGTGGTAATATTTTCGATGTTTATTGATAATGAAAAGCATGAATTTGATCTTGAAACTATAGTTTCAAATACTAAGCTTCAAATCGGAATAAGTAATAGTATTTTCGACATTGACATTGCTGCCATACTAACTTGATCTTGAATTCAATTTTTGATCCAAAACTTTCACATCAACTTTTAGTCAATCAATCTCAATTTTCAACGAATTTTTTAATGGAGATGCGCGATTTTTTTGATACAAGTTCTGTATTAAATTTTAAGCCACTAGTAACATTTCTTTCTTTTCCTTTTCATTACAAATATCACATAACTTTTCATTTTTTCTCTTTTTGTTTCGTAAAAAAATATTACAGAATATAAAAAATATATGTATGAGAATAAATTTTACTAAAGTCGATTAGCGATTTTAATCTGGGATTGAAAGCAGTTTGCATTACATTACGTAGAATATTTTATAATTAAAAGGCAGTTATGAGAATACCTTTGGCAAGATAAGCCCTAATATTAAAACTATAAATTTAAGAGCATCAAAAAAGGATCAAAACCTTTCAAAAAGGTTATCAAACTAAACTATAGTTTCTAAAACTTTAAAGGTCAACATGTGCTTCGAGTATATGAGATTATGATGAAATACTTTTTTGACCTTCACTATAATCCATTTTACATCATTTTCTCGTTTTGAATCTTAAAAAATAAAATTTATAATCGACTTTAGTATAAAATTATTCTCATAATTCTCAGTTAGGTTTTTTTTTTATCATTTTGTTTACTCGAACAGGAATCATGTAATAATTAAGAAATTAATTTTTTAATAATAATAATATTAATTAATAGGAGCGAGAAATAAGAAATTATAGAATTAATAAAAAAATCATTGGTTTTTGATAAACATGATACAAATCATTTCAAAGAACATTAATTAATTACCTAATAATATAATTATGTAAAATTTAGAAGAGCAAAAAAAAAATCATTAAAAAAAAATAAAGAACAAAAAAGGAAATCATTTAATGATGTATGAGAAAAAATTAGAAAAAATGGGAATCTTAATTTTTTTTTCATTAGTTATAAAGCTTATTACATATATGCTCTTACATATACTATCAGTACTTTTTACGTTGTTAGTCTCTCGTCCGCTTCATTTATTCACTTATTATTCAAACATTATCGCTGTGTTTCTGCAAGCGTGTATTTTTCAAGAAATTTATATCGAAAATCTCATCCTCATTTTCAGACGATGAGTCTTCATCCCATTTTGAATTACTTGATCCCAATGGTTCGATTTCATCTGATGCTGTTGGTTTTCCGTACCGAACTTCAGCTCTGGATCTCCTCATACTGAAAATTATGATTTAGTTTTACTTTTAGATTAAAAGGAACAAATTTGGATGTTGGAACTAGAATTTTATCTCTCGTAGAAGTAAATCCTTGGATTTAATATAAATCCTGATATTTGAAATTAATCCACAGATTGAAAATTAAATAATTAGTTTCAAGCCCCGCGTGAAATAAACGTGGAAAAAAATTCATTTAATTAATTAAATAGCTTTCAAGTGATTAATAGTGTACAAAACCACTGGAAACGAAGCCCAGCATCGTCAGCTCCCCACCACAGGTGGAGGTAGGCTGAAAAGAAGACCTGAATATCAAGAATTCGACTGAAAAAATTCGATAAAAAAATTAAAATGAAGTCCAACCAAAAAAATGCTGCCTGGAGTATTGGGTCTTTAGGCAAGCATTCCAAGTCATCAGATTAGTCAACTACATCAAGTTCTTGTACATTCAAGCCTTTGAATGTACAAGATGCTCATCGACATCCAACATGTGAATTTTCTATAGAAATTTCACCATAACCTCAAGAAGGATCCAGAGGATCATCAACATTACTGTAAAATCAACTTCCAGCATTGAACAATCCAGTTCATATATAACTATTTATTATTTTAGTATATAAGCATAAAATAATTTTTCACTTGGCTTTTTTTTTAAACTTTTTTATGCCATCATCTCAAGAAATTTGTAAACCCCATGCTTTAAAAATATTAATCATTCAAGATGAATTTGAATTAAAGCCGAGAACAGGCTGGTGTCAAAATAATAATCAGAGAATTGTAACAAAAATTTACAAAACATTCCAATAAATAATACGTCTTCTTCTCTGAAAATTAAATCCAAAGATTAAAAATTTAAATCCACGCAAAAAAATTTCCCAACATCCAGAAATGCACAAAATTTCCCCATCCACAAAGCACTTTTCTGCTTACTCACCGAAAACTTTTGAAGATAATAAGACCAAGAATGGCCAAACTTGATCCCACAAGCAAGAACCAATAATATTTAAAATCAAACTCATCAGCATTTAAATCGATTGATTGATTAATCGCTGAATGTGTCGGTGGATCATTTTTATTGCTATTTTCTTCGCCTTCCTTCACATTTGCCGTATTATTTTGAGGAATTTGTCTTATCTCTTCTGTTATCACTTTTTTAATTTTATTACTTTCATTATTTGTTATGTTACTAGTTTTGCTAATTGACGATTTAGTATCGGCATTTTCTGCTACGTTTTGGGTGAAGACTACTTGGAGGAACAAAAGAATAACTAAATTTCGTGTCCACATAATTTAATGACTTATAGAAAATAGAAAAAATACAACACAGAAATTAAATTTTTTTTTGATGACAAAAACAGTAACTTCGTCGTGTTTATATTCAGACTAGAGTTCTAGACTTTATGAAGGTTGTGATGAGTTACTAGTGGATGTACCCGATTTGTTTTTGATGTCTAATTGATGTATGAAATGATTTGAAGTTGAAAATTCAGAAGAATTTAACGGTTTTTGTAAAATTTAAAATTTAACGGTTTTTGTAAAATTCAAATTTTCGCCAATTCAGCAAGTTTTTCTTTTTCAAAATTCAAAAAACCGTTAAATTTTACTTGAATTTCAATCTTTAATACTAGACGTAGAAACAATTAATATAAAATTTAAGAAATTAAAGCTCATAAATAAAGCAAAAATACATCACACAAACGTTACAGACAGACCAGAAAAAAATAATCATTAAAATCGTCATCGATTTGTTGTTGTCATCAATCATCAATTGACTGCTGCATACTTGTTATTTAAGTTTAATTTTTTGAAGGTTTCTGCTCGAAAAGTAAGTATTAAAGCTATTTTATTGCATTAATTATGTCATAAACTGTCTGTATATGTTAATTAAGTTTTGAAATTTCTTTTAAAAAGCTCTCAAAAATGGAAGAAAATCAAAATCTTAAAAAGGTTAAGAGAATTCATAGAAAAAAATCATTGATTTCATAAATTTAATGCAATTTACAGTAATAATTGTGAATGACTGGCATTAATAAGTTAATATTATATTTTTAGGCAGCAAAACGTAAACGAAGAAAACCGAAAAATAAGGAAAAAATTATTGAAAATCAAATTCTCGAAACAGAATCAATAGAAATGGATAAGAAGCAAGAAAAGACTAAGGAACAGGTTTTAGCCGAACGACAAGCAAAAAAAGCAGCAAAGAAGCAAGTTCAGAAGAAATCTGATGACGTAAAAGAGGAAATTAAGGTCGAAAAGTCACCTGTTGCTCCTCAAGTGATCCAGAAAAAGCCTGAAAGTCCAATTAAGGCTCCAACTCCTGCAAAAGCAGATCCAGTGCAATCATCGCATGTCGATAATCCAAAAGAAGCTGAAAAGTCTCGTGAACAAGTCAAAGCTGAACGTGAGGCTAAAAAATTAGCAAAACAAGCTGCAAAAACTAAATCTGTTGACAGTCCAAAGCCAGCACCAGAAAAACCCAAACAAACAGAACAGAAACAAAAGCCTGAATTTATTAAAACAAACTCAGACGTTGAACTGTCAAAGAAAATGGAAAATCTTCACATAACTGATCAGGAACAGACTCAAATAGACACAAAGGCAAAGCCAGCAACAAAAGCTGAACGACGAGCAATTCAGGAAGCTCAAAGAGCTGCAAAAGCTAAACAGCAACAAGAAAAATTAGAAAAGCAAAAAGTTGCTGTCAAAAAGACAACATCACCGACTGAATCAAAGCCTAAGGACGTTAAACAGGAACAAAAAACTCAAAAATCACCAACATCGACAATTTCACAAAAGTCATCGGCATTACATAAAGTACGACTTTTTAAGCATCTTTATACAGAGAAATGTGATTTGAAAATTAAGGCAAATAGTCAATTTCATCCAGCTATTGTCCGATTAGGTGCACAATATGCAAATGATACAATTGTTGGGAGTAATTCACGCTGTTATGCATTCCTTAATGCTATGAAAACTGTAAGTTGTTGAAATTAGTCTTAATTAATTGAATTTCAATTTTAAATCTTGAATTTTTCTTACAGCTTATTACTGACTTTATAACGCCACCAGAAAAGGTCTTTTCGCGTGCTTTAGAATCAGAAATTCAAATTGCTGTCGAATTTCTTCACAAATGTCGTCCACTTGCTGTCTCAATGTCTAATGCACTTAAATATATTAAAGTACTTGTCTCACAGGAAAATTCGAATGAGAGTGATGAGGATGTGAGTAATTTTTTTGAATTTATTATTGGTTTCTTGGATTGATTGAATATTAAATTGTGTGAAATTATGTTTTTCAATATATTTATGCACTTTAATACAATTTATTAACTAAAATTAAATTGAATGTTATTATTGAAAAATGTCCCAGAGAAAAACGGTCATTTCAAATTCAAAAGTAGTTGACCGGTTTTTACAAAACACATAATTTATTACTATTGGGCGTTTCCACGGATAGAATTTTGTAAAAATTTTGTCTTTGAAGCAAATTTTCTCTTAATTAAACTATCTAGACAATTAAATAACCAACTAAGATTATGAACGACGATGAATTCTCCATTTATGTCCTTTTATCTTATTCCTACATGCCTTAATTAACAAAATATTTGGCTTTTTCTAAGCGTCGCCCTATTTCAAAATGTGGAATTGTAAACTTTTATTCAAAAAATTTCCACTTTCAAAACATCCAGACAATTACGTATTATTGTTTTCACGCACATTTCACTTTCCTTTTTAATCGTGTATACTTAAATCTGTTTAAAATGAAGTCATTAAAAAGAAAAATGACATATTAATATGCTATCATTGAAATAGGGCGACGCAAAAGCGCTTCTTACCTAATCCATGAAAAAATCAATGTTTATAAAAGCAAATTTTGCTTTAATCAGAAGCAATTCCTGCTATCTTAATATAGTTTACACCAGTTTAACGCATAATTAACATGTAAATTTGGTAAACATAATGATTTAACAATTCTAAATGGATTTTTTTCAAATGATGAATTTTCTAAATAACAAGGATCGAAAAAGTGCTTTTTACAAAACTCCACCAATCTGTGGAAACGCCCTATTTAATTAACATTTTAAATTGATTTTTTTACAATATTGAAATGTTAGAAAGTGAAATTTGCTGTAGAATCAAAAATTTTTAACAATGTGTTTTGTAAAAATCGGTCAACTATTTTTTAATCTCAAATGACCGTTTTCTCCGGGACATTCTTCAATGTTAGCTTTCAATTTTTGGTTAAATTTTGCCTTAACAAAATTAAAATCATATCAGTTTAAAATGCGTTTCGTAGTATTGATTATGTCATGTGTCACGTTGATGTTTTACGTCACACGAATGTGTTATGCTTCTGTATTTTGTGTCATTACTCATTAATGTTTCATGTCAAACTAGAAATTGTGTGTCTCATCAGTGTATTATGTCACATCAGCATGTTGCGACACATGAAACTAAAAAAAACATTAGTAGCTTGTCACAGCGACACAGCAGACATTGAATTTCAAAGTTTCGTTAAATTGATGCTATAAATTTGCTATAATTCGAATTCAAATGTTAAAAACCCGTTCCTTTTCAAAACTTCAATAAACACTAAACAATAATAATAATAATTCAATAACTTCTCAAATTATACATGATTAAAGAAACGAAAATTTATTTCCACAAGACAATGCTTTAGTTTCCATCCAGAATTTACAAACAGGTTAAAATTCATTTGATAAGTAAAAACATGTCAGACGACAATGTTTGACGTAAATAGTAAGGCTCTAAAGCTTTATAGGGGATTGTAAAGGAATCTGCTTTCTTTTGTGTCTTTTGTGTGTTTCATGCAAGCTTATAAAGTTCTTGATTAAGATTTCGATTACGTGCGGGAGGTTGAAAATGTGAATTTGATTATGTAGAATTACTTAAAATAAGTTTCTTGTTATCTGCGTGGTTACTTACCTTATTATTAGAAAATTTTGAGGATATTTATCACTAACTCATTTCCCGCCAATTTCTATCCTCAATTCAACAACAAATCAATCAAGATTATTTATTTTTAAAAAAACTTAATTATAGCGCAAACCTCAATTGAATCAAGCGACTTTAACCAGCCACAATATCGTAGATAATGATCATTAATAAAAAAAAAAAAATGAAAAAAAATTTACAATCTAATTGACGCATAAAGTCTTAATAGCTGCAATATCTCATCCATATAATTTATTTTTATTATTTATTTCACAGAAAAAACAAAGAATTATCGATAAAATTGACACGTATGCTCACGAACAAATTGAAACGGCAGCAAAGGCAATAAGCTTAAAAGTACGCGAGAAAATAGCTGAAGACGATGTCATACTGACGTATGGATGTTCATCATTAATTAAACGATCATTAGTAGAGGCATGGAAGGATGGTGATAAAAAATTTAGTGTTGTTGTTGTAGATTCACGACCCGATCATGAAGGACAAGAGATGTTAAAAGCATTAACAATGGAAGGAATTAGTTGCACTTATGTTCTTATAAATGCAATTAGCTTTATTATGCCGAAAGTAACGAAAGTTTTACTTGGTGCACATGCCTTGTTAGCCAATGGATATGTAATGTCACGTGTTGGTACGGCACAAATCTCAATGGTCGCAAATTCATACAATGTTCCTGTTCTTGTCTGTTGTGAAACTCATAAATTTAGCGAACGTGTACAAACGGACTCATTTGTCTATAATGAGATTGGCGATCCGAATGCATTAGTTAAGAATAAGAATTCAAAAGGAGTTTTTGAGCACTTAAAGGATTGGGAATCAATACCACATTTGACGCCACTTAATCTTAGATATGACATAACACCACCAGAACTTGTTACTGTTGTTGTAACTGAAGTTGCACTTCTTCCATGTACTAGTGTTCAAGTTATTTTACGTGTTAAGCCATCGGAGTTGATTTAAATTAATAAAATTATTATTATTATTTTTTTTTTCTTTTTGATATTATTGGTAAATAAATGATAATGTCATCGACTATGAGGATGACTAAAGCTTTCTATCTTTAACATTGGACATAAAATTGTTCGTGTTTTATTTTCTAATTATCTAATTTTCTATTTTTCTAATTTTTAGCAATTTTTAGATTCAGTTCATTTTAAAAAAAATTGTAAACAAAAAATTATAACCTTCAAATTTTGAGATAAGTGAAAATTGTTTAAGAACAAAAGGATTAAGGCCTTAGAACAAGATAAAGTATAATGATTACTATATATCGAAGTTAGTAGAAAAACAGCAATATGCAGTGAAGTCAAAATAATGCTAAACAAAAAGCTTGATTTTCTGATCAAATATGAATTAGGAAAATGGTTATGTTTAAGGATTAAAAAATTCAATGAAAACAACGCACGTAAGTAAGCTTTATTGGATTTCAAATCTCTATAAATTAAAGTAAGTAAAAACTGGGAAGGGGCCGTTCACTTAGTTTATTACGAAAAAAAACTTTTTTAGACTTCCCTTTCCCCTCCCTTCGTTACGTTTTTGCATGAAAAATTTTTTCTTTTGTTTAACCTGTTCCAAAATCTTCACCCCCTCCCCTCCCACCTAAAAAGCGAATGTACTAAGTGACCCCTAAATACATTGAATAATAACCAAAAATAATACTTTAGAAAACCACCACTGCAAATTTATCAGAAAACTTTCTAACGAAAACAACTAAAACAACTCTTATCTATATTTTGATTAGACAATCTTCATTTGTTTTTATCAATTTCCCATCAACACAACGACATCGAAGCTATCAATGACAATTTCGAACGCATTGTTTATTTCTTTAGTACAAAAAGTGAATTTAAAGGCAAAAGACTGAATGAAGAAAAAAAATGGGAAATAAATAAAACTGTTTGTTTAGTTTTAAGAATATAATTTTGACAAATATGAATAATGATCTTGAAAATGGCACGAATGGACAAACTCCTGTCCGATCGTATAGACGGATGGGAGAAAGTGCAATGAAAAAAGTTGTGATTCTTGGAGGTTCAACATTACTTTGTATTTTGTTTTCTTTGATAATAACAATTAACATTGTTGATATGGAATCGGAAACAAGAGAAAAATATGTTTCCCTTATAATCTCATCAGTTGGATTTATTATATTTCTTACAATTATCATAACATATGTCGTATTTCACGCAAGAAAAGGAAGGCGTGAAAATCCAGAAGATAACACGGTGAGTTTTAATGATTAGACTTATTTTTTCCTGCTTTAGTGCTTAATCATTTTCCGTTAATTATGTATGGAATCGAAAATAGAGCGTTGAACTTAGAAAGACTTAAAAACTGCAATTAAATAAGGATAAAATGGTTAATTGTATTGTTTAAACATAATGTTATTAAATGAATCTCCAAAATCTTAATCAACATATGATTTTAATCAATTATTAATTTATATTCAGAATATGGAAAATAAATAAGCTTTAAACGAGAGTCCTTTAGTCTAGTAATATATTTTGAAACATCAAAATTCAATTTAACATTTTTTGTTCAAAGTCTAAATAATACGTAATCAAAAAAAAACATGTGTTTTCTAACTATCACTTTGTAGATATCGAAATTCCTTGAATTAGGGATTTAAATCTACTTTAAAAAATTGATTTTTAATTAAAGTAATTAGAACCTGACGTCATATACCTATGACTAAGTCCTTATCATCATTTTTCATTAATTAAATCCTAATCTTCACAACTTTTCTATAAATATTCAGAACAGAAATAAAAAGAAGTGACCACACGTTCCAAGTCATTAAGAGATAACTAATCATCGATATTATAAGATAAGAATAGATAACTAACCTGAAAAAAAATTGTGTTTACCTTTCAATTACTTGATACAACTAATTCTGTAGAGCTTTTAATCTCCCAAAATGTACTTCTTAAAATTTTTACTCCAATTGACGTCAACGATGATAAGCGAATTTTTGCACTTAAAAGTCACATTTCATTCTTAATAAATTAATTAAAAAAGCTAATAATTTACGTTTTATTGATTCACAGATAACACAACCACAAGCAGTCCCTGACAATCCTCCCACCTATGAAGATATTATGGGAAAGCTTCCAAGTTACGACTCTTATAGTAAAAGTACTGCCAAAAATATCCCAAGCAATGAAAGTTCTCTCTACGTTTGCCATGTGTGACATTTAAGGAAAATGTACATAAATATTATCAAAAAGTGCGCGTAAAATTGTGATAAAGCTAATCGTAATTAAAACTAGGTTTAAAATAGGTTTGAAGTAAGACAATAATTTTAAGATTAATTTATTAAGATAAATGAAAGTGAATTGCGAGAAAAGTTAATAAAGTGAAAAAGTCACATACTTTGTTTTGATAATTATTTGACGAAAGCTTTTAAGGAGCGAAAAAAACATAATTTTAAATGATTTAAAGAATAAAAAGGGACTAATATTTATATTTATGAATTATTGACAAAAATTTAACAATCAACGAATTTACAAAATGTTTAATAGTTATAAAACTGTTATGGACAGTAAAGTTTTTATATTCAGGTACTTTTGAAAAAAACGTGAATCCTTGTAAAAAATCTAAAAGTTGAAAATATTCTCAAAAAAATTTTTTTCCTCAGTCTTATTTTTGAACTATTTTTTGAAAACTGTGGAACTGTAAAGAAGACTTTAAAGTGCATCCAAGGAATAATGATAAAAATAAAGTCAATTCAATATCAATCATTATTAAATTTTATCAGACGCAAAATAAAATTTGCAATTATTCTCAATATTGTTGGTGCGATATACTTATTTTATCAACAATCAGGAGATGATTCAATTTCAAATACAATTTTAAGTAACAAAGATTTAAAAATAATGCAATTAAAGTGAGTTACAGTAGCATCAATTAAAAATAAAAGCCATTTAAATCGAAACCTTCTTTCGTCTTTATTTTCGGATTTTCTCATTAACAGAACCAAAATCAATTGTACTAGCCAAAATTCTGAATTTCAAATCATCGAAACCAAAAAATTTATAATTTTGAAAAATTACATAAAAGCAACAAAATATTTTGAATGTCACGAGTCTATAACTTATACAACACAAGGAGAATTCATGTATCTTGAGAATGTGATTCCTGTAATCGAAAGATGGAAGGCACCGATGAGTGTTGCTATTTATTCACCTGGAACTGATTTAAACGCAGCATTGAATTCAATATTTTACTTAAGAAATTGTAGTTCTGCACAAAATTTAATTAAGGAATACGTTTCATTTCATCTCTTTTTTGATGAAATGGACAGCAACCAACACAATTTGTCAACACTTTATGAGATAAGTGAAAACACGCAAGAATGTTCACAAACTGAACTTTTTTTGAAAATGCATCCAAATCAGAGTTATAGGTATAAAAATAAACTAAGCTATCCAATAAATCTTGCACGAAACATAGCAAGGGAGGCAGCAACAACACATTTTGTATTTGCTTGTGATATTGAACTTTATCCAAATCCAAATTTTGTGGATCAATTTTTCAATATGATTTTAAATGACAAAGAAGGAAAAATGTTGGAAGAAAGGAAGTAAGTTTTATTATTTTTCTAGTTTTATGATAATCTATACATGATTTGGATTCGGTATGGTGTCGTAATTAAAGATTTTCATTATTTAATCAAAAATTTTTTCAGTGTCTTTGTATTTGCTGTTTTTGAAATTGTACTTGAAGAAACAATTCCAGACACTAAGGAACATTTGTTAAAGCTATTCAATGACCGAAAAGTATTCTCATTCCATAAGAATATATGCTCAGAATGCCATACGATTCCTGGATTCGAACTTTGGTTAAAAGACACAGATTATGAAAACATGAAAATTATTGCTACATCAAAACGTCAAGGACCATATTATCATTGGGAGCCATTTTATGTAGGCACAAATAACGATCCACTATTTGATGAAAGAATAACTTATGAAAGAAGCTCTGATAAAATGTTACAAGCCTATACAATGTGTGTTATGGATTATGATTTTAATATTATGTCAAATGCATTTTTAGTTCATAAAAATGGTATTAAAAAAATTCAAGAATTGCATCTGTCAGGATTTTTCGAAGGTATGAATTTCTTAATGAAAGTCGTGCTTCCTGACATCAATTTCAAATACGGTGAACGTGACGGTTGTCGAATGTTTTTAAAGCTTTCTAAAGGAAGTAAAAATGTGAAAATTTAATAAGAATAAGAAAAAAATAAAAATAAAAATTATATTGCTATTTAAAGACCTTCAATGCACTGACTATTGTGTCATTTTATTGCACACATAACAATCCTAAATATTTACCATTCGTAGACAATAAATCATATTTAAATAGTTTGAGATGTGAATGGATGAGAAGTGGAAAAATGCACTTGACATTTCTGCATGAAAAAAAATAAAAATATTTTGCATTCTTTTGCATTTCATGATGCATAAGCCACAAAGCATTAAAGAAATTCCGTTAGTAAATGGAAAAAAAACTATTTACTGATGAGATGAACATGAGATATTGATTTGGTATTGGAATGTCTTTTTTTATGTGTGATTTTTATGGTGGGAATTTGCTTTATATGGATTGTGATAAGATCTTTGCATTTTATGAATAGCTTTAAAAATTTACAGATGTTTAGTTAGTTTTCTAAAATTTTAATTTTTGTATTAAAAAAAAACACTTTTTTCAAGTTAAAAAAAATTAAATTTTTAAAAAACATTTAAAAAAATGTTTTTTTAAAATTTAATTCCTTTCATCCAAAATTAAAATCAAAAATCTAAATTTGAAATTATTAATTGTACTATTTACATCTTTTAAAATGAAGGTTCGATATGATCCGATAGAAAAAATAGATAACCTCAAATAACCTCAAAATTTCTTCTCAAACAATTTTTAAATGAATCAATCGATTTTAACATATTTAACTCATCCATCCAAAAACGAGTGAAATGATCAGCAATAGTCTCAAGTATTTTTATTTCAATGATCATTTAAATGAGCACTTAAGTTTTACTTTTTTGGTTATAGAGTATTGATGCTCAACAGTAAGCAAAAAAGCAAGCACGCTCTGGGTGTCCAATTCAGTCTCAAGTGTCATCAATTTTTGCTCATTTGAATAAAAATGTTTATGATTAAAATGAAAATTTATTTACTTTTTAGTATTTTTACGACTTCCTTTATGAGAATTTCTTTTTAGCTCATTTGAGGTTCTCTTTTTATTGCTTCTTATTCTTCTTCCTCACTGTTGTTTCTATATTGATCGAGTTTTTATTAAACAAGTCAAGTGTCGAGTATCAATAATGAGTGTAGATGTACAGCATGCGAGACTGTCGAACTTTATAAAGTGTAAATGAAATTCCACTTAACCTGTATGCTTTGCTGATGCTGTGTAGCACACTTTTGAATTTAAAAGAAGTTAATGAAATGAGAGAAATAATGAAGAAGTTTGAGTGGTGTTAAGTGTGAGATGACTTTTGAGATTTAAGAGTTAAAGCTATAAGAAAATAATGGAATTAATTTGATTTTTTTTTTTTTAATTTTTAATAATTTTTTAAGACTTTAATAAATCATGTTTTAAGTTTAAAAAATATGTCAATAATTTCGAAAAAAAATCTTCAATTTCAAAATTTTTAAAAGCTTTAAATTTTTAAATTTTCGAGTTCCAAATTTTAAAAATAAAAAATAAAAAAACTTTTCAATTTTTCAAGATTAATCGCAAAATTTAAACAAAATTAAATTTTTTTAAAATTAAATACCGTACTTAAAATTCGTGATCTCTTTAATGCAATATGCAATCAAACCCAAAACTTAACCGGAATATGGAAACAACAAAAAAAGTGAACACAAAGGCCTTGAACTATAAATTTTTATTTATAAAGTTATATAAATTTGTTGGTCATGAGGGATACTTAAAGGTCAAATACTTCAGCTTGTTTTAACTGAACCAAAAAACTGAAGAAATGACCATCATATCCAATAACATATATCACTCGGAATTAGAAAGAATTCAAGGAAGAAGAAGAAGAACAAGTGTGAATGAAATGCTCGTAAATTTTGGAATATTTTTCTTCTCTTTCTTCCTTCTCATTCCATATCGGTGTGTTTGTTCAATGTATGGACAATGTCACCGTCATCGAATTTTCTGTGTGTCTCATTCTCGATTGGCTTTTAATCAGCATTAAAAATTCTTTATTTTTTGTTATTTATTTTTTAGATTCGATAAAAATGTCAAAATATTTTTTCTATGATCATTGTTTGAGGATTGTGGCATTCAGGCACAAGTTCATTCATCGAAATTCATTCACAAAAAATTTCTTGAAAGCATCAAAAATGAGAGTCAGAATTAATTTTTTTGTGATCATTTCTTCATTTCCATTTTTCATCTTATTTGAGATTCTCATCTAATTTGAAATGGAATTAATTTGAATATTTTTTGGACATGCTCGATAGACAACAAATTAGTCAAGTCAATATTATTCTCTATTTCTCTTATATTTTGATGGCAAGTTGGAACTTAATTAGTCATTGGCTTTATATTTACCGTCATTGCTGAGGTGTTAAAATATGCAAATTTCTTAATTCAAATTATCATCAATGTCCAATCTAATTAAGCTCATTTTCTACTGCTTGCTTCTGCGTCTCCCATTTCCTCATGACTTTCGTTTGCTTTTCGATTTAATGAAAAAGATTTTCACACTTATGGACATAATTTGATATCTCAAGAGATGCTGAAGTGACTGCAAAGTGTGTTTACACCATGTGATGTTAAATGCCTTTTTATTGACGATGCTTTGAATTATTCAGGTGTAAAAATATGGATTCAAGTTAGAAATTCACTTGGAATTGTGAGAAAAGCGCATTTTTATCTTGTAATTACATTTAGAGATAAAATAAAGCGCCTTAGCTCAGTGAAGAAACTAAAGTAGAAAACTTGATAATTAATTCATTCGCTTATCATTTTACATGCGTTAAAATCGACTTTAAAATTTTTATTTCTTTTCATTTATTTTATTATTTGCAATTGAAAGCGATAAAAGCAGTTCCATAACTATTCATGGAGCTCGAGATTTCAGAGCATTTATTTTATAGAATTTTCTTCATTTGTGAGTATTTCTGGTCTATCAAGTAACAAGTTGAAAAAGGTGGTTAAAAATTCAGGAATTTAATTTTTCAAAATTCATAAAATATTTGAATATCAGTTTTATGGCCAGTTAAGTTTTTGTCAAGTTTTTACATTTATTTACTTTTGAAAAATCGTGATTCCTTGTGAAAGTATTAAAAAATTACAAAAGTCCTCGTGTTTCATATCGAGGGACTTCAGCGCATTTTTGGCGCGGCGATCAGTAATCGAGCTACGAATTGAAAGTATATCAACTTTCAGGACAGACCTTGCAAAATTCTACATAAAAATAACGATAATTTTACAAAAATGTTACAACAACAATCGAAAACCCTTCAGTTTCAATTTCCTCACATTCATTGTGCATTAAAAGTGTGTTTTCATTATGCACAAACTAATGAAAACTGAACAAACTTGCAAAACTGAACAAAAAACTTTTCGTAAAAAATAACGGTCAAAAAATTTTCAAATGTCAACGGTTAAAAAATATTTGAAATTTCTATGACGTGAAGTTGCAGTCATGTGTTGATTATTTTTCTTTGTGAAATTAAAAATTAATTAATTAAGGTGTTTAAACACAAATTTGGGACTTTTAAATACATTTGCCGCCAATAACTCGATGAAACGAAGCTAATAAAACAAACCCGAGCTCTCTACGATGTCTAGATCAAAAGATAGTTTTTCAAAAATTTGCTGCCGATCAAAGTGTATGATTGAGCTTCCTTTTTGAAAACAAGTTTCCAAAAATGCGCTAAAAATGACGAAATATTTTGCTTCATTTTTTTTTTTTTTTGCTCAGTTTAATTTTTGAACTATTTTTTGAAAACTGTGGAACTGTAAAGAAGACTTTAAAGTGCATCCAAGGAATAATGATAAAAATAAAGTCAATTCAATATCAATCATTATTAAATTTTATCAGACGCAAAATAAAATTTGCAATTATTCTCAATATTGTTGGTGCGATATACTTATTTTATCAACAATCAGGAGATGATTCAATTTCAAATACAATTTTAAGTAACAAAGATTTAAAAATAATGCAATTAAAGTGAGTTACAGTAGCATCAATTAAAAATAAAAGCCATTTAAATCGAAACCTTCTTTCGTCTTTATTTTCGGATTTTCTCATTAACAGAACCAAAATCAATTGTACTAGCCAAAATTCTGAATTTCAAATCATCGAAACCAAAAAATTTATAATTTTGAAAAATTACATAAAAGCAACAAAATATTTTGAATGTCACGAGTCTATAACTTATACAACACAAGGAGAATTCATGTATCTTGAGAATGTGATTCCTGTAATCGAAAGATGGAAGGCACCGATGAGTGTTGCTATTTATTCACCTGGAACTGATTTAAACGCAGCATTGAATTCAATATTTTACTTAAGAAATT
This sequence comes from Chironomus striatipennis, assembly GCA_026123125.1. Classification (NCBI taxonomy): domain Eukaryota; kingdom Metazoa; phylum Arthropoda; class Insecta; order Diptera; family Chironomidae; genus Chironomus; species Chironomus striatipennis. The sequence goes on along the minus strand of CM047392.1, from coordinate 42,845,325 downwards.
GTAGTTCTGCACAAAATTTAATTAAGGAATATGTTTCATTTCATCTCTTTTTTGATGAAATGGACAGCAACCAATACAATTTGTCAACACTGTATGAAAAATCTGAAAGCACTCAAAAATGTTCAAAAGCTGAACTTTTTTTAAGAATGCATCCAAATCAGAGTTATAGGTTCAGAAATAAGCTAAGCTATCCAATCAATCTTGCACGAAACATAGCAAGGGAGGCAGCAACAACACATTTTGTATTTGCTTGTGATATTGAACTTTATCCAAATCCAAATTTTGTGGATCAATTTTTCAAAATGATTTTAAACGACAAAGAAGGAAAAATGTTGGAAGAAAGGAAGTAAGTTTTATTATTTTTCTAGTTTTATGATAATCTATACATGATTTGGATTCGGTATGGTGTCGTAATTAAAGATTTTCATTATTTAATTAACAATTTTTTCAGTGTCTTTGTATTTGCTGTTTTTGAAATTGTACTTGAAGAAACAATTCCAGACACTAAAGAATATTTATTAAAACTTTTTAATGACCAAAAATTATTCCCATTCCATAAGAATATATGCTCAAAATGTCACATGATCCCTGGAATTGAATTTTGGATACAAGACACAGATTATGAAAATATGAAAATTATTGCTACATCAAAACGTCAAGGACCATATTATCATTGGGAGCCATTTTATGTAGGCACAAATAACGATCCAGTATTTGATGAAAGAGTAACTTATGAAATGAGCGCTGATAAAATGTCACAGGCCTATACTATGTGCGTTATGGATTATAACTTTAATGTTATGTCCAATGCATTTTTGGTTCATAAAAATGGTGTCAAAACAATTCAACAAATACGACAACCATTATTATCAGGAGGCATGAATTTCTTGATGAAAGTCGTGCTTCCTGATATCAATTTCAAATACGGTGAACGTGAAGGATGTCGGATGTTTTAAAATCTTACTAGAGCAAGAAAAAATGAAAAATATTCAAATTCCATTCGTCGACAAAAAATTATGTATAAAAACTTTTTAAATATAAAATAAAGGATCATACTTTCTAGTACTCGAATCAAAAACTGAAATTAATTTTTTCAGACAAGAAATTTAAAATAAAAAATAACTGCAATGTGTTAAACATTAACAGAATACTAATTATTCCTTTGATATTTTCTCCTCGCACCCAATCAACAAGTCAACTCAGTCAGCATAAAAAAGTCATGAAAAGTGCAAGAAAAATTATAAAAATAAAAAGGAAGCAAAAAAGCTGCAAATTTATCTCTCAATAAGGCGTACGAGTGATTTTTATCACTCAAACAAGCTGTATTTGCCAAGAACTATTAATTATTATTAGGCTTTGTACAGCTTTTGCTGACTAATAATTGGCTGTTTTTGTCTATGAACATTTTAATCCATTTGAAAGACTTTTCATGTTTAAATAAAGACATAATTATGTTCACTTTCTGTTGCTTTTTATCTTCATGTTTTGAGATGTTGAACATTTTATTGGAAATTGGATCAAATTATTCGATTTTTATATTAGTGGAATTGCAAGGTTAAGTCGGTCAGAAATCATTTTTCAAGACTTCTGTTGACTTCCAAATTTATTGATTTTGTCAATGTCATCAATATCATTCAGCATCAATCCGCAAAAATTCATAAAATACCCGAAAAATTCCATCCAAAATTTCAATCATTACCGCTGCTACTGAACCAAATTGCTTTCCAGCTAGTCTCACAAAAATAACATCAAGAAGCAATGATCAAGAGAAATAGATGAAAGAAATCTTAGTGACATAAGTACACGAATAACATGATTGATTTGAATGATTGAATTAATTTATGACAAAAATCAAATTAAAATCAACAGCAAGCAATTCAGTTCGATTTCAAAAAAAAAATATTTTAATGCTTATTGGACATAGCGAGAATGAGGAAGAAAGGCAGAAATGAGAGAGAAGAAAAAAATAGTAAGTTTGAGATTTCTTTTAATTAATGTTGTGATTGTGTAAGGCAAACAACATGAAAATGCTCTGGCAATAGTTCACATTTGACATTTAACAATATTAATTAATTATCACAAATCAACTTGAAGAAATTTGAAAATGCTAAGTACTGTTGGTTGACATAGAGCGCATACTAAAAAAATTACAAAAATATACGTAAATCTCAGTCACCAGCCAACCAAACTGAATCCAATTTCACAATCAAGAGCTAATTAAAATCCGAGTTCAAATGCAATTTTTAATTTCACTTGCTGCACTTTTTGCCGTTCATTTTCAGTTCCATTACAGAGTCCATTCAGTAATACATAAAGTCAAATTTGATATCAAAATTGATATAAAATTGCACCGCATATAAATCTCAATGTAATGAATGTCTATGCACTGAATCTCGGGGATTTTTGTTTGTTACTGTTAAGCATGGAAAAAGAAGCACAGCTGAAGATAAAAAGGAAAAAAAAACGAGAAAAGAAACATGAAATTGAAAGTGAATGAGATGAGGAAGTTAAATATCATGTCAAGAGTTAAGCGAGCCAACGAACGAACGAAAAAATACAAAAAAAGTAAGCAGCAAACTGCTAAAAGGCATGACTTGTACACGGAATGTGAGGCGCTTAATGGTCAGCACGATACGAGCACAATTTGATGTTGGAATTTATTAAATGAAACAATCGCAATTGAGATCTGAGCGGCAGTGGCTGAATATACTCGCTCATATCGTTCATATCTTATTTCGATTCCATTGAATTTGTGCCTGAACAAAAGGGAATAAAATGCGTGTGCCATACTTGAAATGAGCCGTAAATTTTTAAGAGAAATAATTTCATAACTCAATTGTTGTTGTTACTATTACTGCTGCTGCTGCTAGTATCTGTCTTCATGGATAATAGACTCGTTCCAATTCGACCTGATGCTGGCACTGCTGCCTGACTTCATATCTTGCCATTATTTAATCTATTTTCAAATAAACTTTTTCATATGAAAATGGAACAAAACGCGATAAAAACAGATCGCAAAAAAAGACATAAAATGATTGAGAAATAATAATTCACAATAGACACAGCACAAGACTTCTCATGTATATTGTCATAGATTAATATCAGTTATGATCGAAATTTGTCATGAAACATATGCGATGTGATCATAATTTAATAAGACATTGCGTACTTACCAGTATGAATTCTTTGATGTGCTTTCAAATGAGAGCTTTTTGTGTAGACTTTGGAACAACCTGCAATGAAATGAAGTAGATGAAGTTAGATAAAAATCGATGAATTTTTTAAATTTGAAAGGATCGAGTTGGCTTTGAAAAAAGTTCAAAATAATTTTCATTTGTTAGTGAATTTTCAATCTAGTTGTTTTACAAAATCAGTCCCATAAATTCCTGTCAAAGATATTCCCACACATCAAAAAAGGCCACCGACACTGACCACCGAAAAAAACAAAATCAATTCAAAATTAATCGACCAGTTCATTTGTCATCGAGTAAATGGATTATAAAGTTGCAGACATGACACATGTAAGTCAGTCATTAAATAAGAAGTTAATAATCGCTTATGTTCCCAAGTGATCAATTTTATGTACTCCACATATGAGCCTAAATATGCATTGAATATCCATCCACCAAAAAATAACTCGAGTTGACCGAGACACTGACAAAATTAACGAAATGAGAGAAAGACATGAAAAAAGAAGGCAAAAACAGAGACACGCGTTGGATATAATAAGAAGGTACAGTAAGTCAGTAAATGATCAGCCGCAAAGTAAGTAATTTATAATGAAATAATCTGCTGTTAATTTCTCAACTGCTTAAAAACGGCGAGAGAAAATTAATCACTATGAATGTCATGGCGTGGTTAATGAAGTAATTATAATTCAATTAGTAGCTGCATTACACTGATGACTTTCATCCAGATTGGTTACAAAGAGGGCAAAAAATAAATAAAAAATAAGAAAGTCATCAGCGGAAACTTTGAGTAAATTTTTACATCACCAAAAACAGTCTCATAAATTTGACAATATGACAATCATAAAATTGTCAACGAAAATTGCCAAACTTTCTTAATAAAACCAATGTAGAAAGTCATAATGGACAATTTATGCGAACATAGAAAATTTTAACAATCTTCATCAATTAACGGCCACAATCGAGTTTTGTAGACTTGATAAATTTCGCATCTTTTTGTGAGTCTCGTGGACGTGCGCGAATTTTTTCTCTTTTTTTATCTTGAAATGTTAGCATGAATTTATGAGTTTTGAAAGAGACTTTTTGATGACAGAAATTCTGTAAAAATTTAAATCACGAATTTGGTGGCAAATTTTAAATTTAGGTACTGAAATTTCAAATTAAAATTAAAATTCATTTAAATTTTGAAATTTTTTAAACTTTACTGAAAATAATTAAATAGGTAGGTAATTTTAATTTTTTTTTTTAAATTAAAATTTAAATTGATTATTTTAAAAGAAATTTCAATTCAAAATCAATGATTTTGCGCCTTAATCACCATTTACTATATATCCACTCAAACTGCCTTACATTTTCATTTTTTTTTTTTTTTTCACAACAATAAAATAATATCGATTATGAAATGTCTCATTAGCATTTTGATTCATGAGATCTCGCGCGCTGACTATTCAACTATTTTGACACTTTCCATTGTGATTATCAATAGTCATTTTATATCATCAACTTACACATTTTTTTCGTTCCTTTTATTTTATTTTTTTGAATATTCAGATATTTATTTACACAATTTTTCATTCATCATCTTAAATATCATGGATAAGTATGTAGCACGAGATCTTGTACGCTTGAAAAAATCTCAAGACGAATATATAAATGAATTAATTTTGATCATGATGAAAAGATTACAAGTGATGGTTATTTTACGCATTTTAACCCTCAACACAAAAAAAAATATTCCCTCAATGTGTTCTGTGTTATTTTCATTTCTCTTTTTTATTTCCATTCGCTCATTCATTCTTTAAATATACACCATATAAATTAAGTAAACGAGGGGTTTAATGTTCGGCACACGTAAAAAAATGCATGTAATTTAATTAGTAAATGGATGATACAAGTTTCTTTGGACATAAAAAATATATTTGGATGACTATAGCTAGTCCACGTGCTGAAAGGTAAATATGATCTAGAATAGCCAAAAAAAGGATAATTCTTAAAAAAATGTCAAAAGTTAAAAAGTTCTTTTGTCATATTGATTTACAGCACGTGGCAGTGCTTCTTCTTTCTACAAACAATAAATTCATAACTTCATAAATGTTAAAACAAAAGAACTAAATTATGACTCCATAAAATAAGCAATTCATCATAAAAAAATATTAAAATAGGGAATTTAAAAAGCCATCTGAATGCATCAGCAGATGGACTCAAATTACAACTCTTGTAACATAAAATATGGTATTAGAGGGTGATAATCACGATTTGATGAGAACAGATAGGAAAAAATTTTTTTTTAAAATAATGAGAAAACTTTTTTATTGCCCTTTTTGGTGCTCACATGTGGATATATCCTTTCGCTTTAGTTTTTGAAACAATATCATTATGGTTGATGAATACAATGGACTATGGAATGACTATATATAGTGTGAGGAAAAAAAATATTAATGAATGAGAGAGTGAAATGACCTCTTTAAGTATAGCAAAAAAGGTGAATTATTGAGTTGTGTGATGGATGTGTGGACTTCTTGGTTGAAGGATTTTAAAATTTTCTTTATTGAAAAAAATTTAAAAACACAAGAGTTTTAATAAAAAAAATTATTTTTTATGTCTTTGTAAGATTCAAGAAAAGTTACCTAAAATGAATATATAAAAAAAATTCAAAAAAATTAAACAATTTCAATTTTTTTAATGTTCTAAAAAAATTGAAAAAGTGAAAATTTCAAAAATGAAATTTAAAAAACATAATAAAAAATTTATTCGGTGCTTTTAATCCATTTTAAAACTAAAATTTATAATAATTGGACCCTAATCCACATGGAAGTCACAACAAATACTCTTTATCGACCTCTCACTCACCATGTGAAGTCATTTTCCTAACATTTTAACATATTTATATTATAAAAAATGAATACCTTAATGGAACATAATGAAAATCGAATTTAGACACGCAATGCTCATATTTATTTTGTGGTTTATTTCCACACATTTCATGTCTTGTTAATAACACAATTTTCCCTTTATGACCGCAACATCGTTCCGCTAAAATGAAATGATAAAAAAAAGTTATTGATTTTTTTTTTCTTTTCATTCTTCTTTGACTGTGTCTTCTTCCTTTCGGTTCTGTTAGTCATTTATGGTATGGTACGATAAGTTAATTTATTATAAGGAATAAAAATATGTGTTAGAGGAAATTTGCAAATTTAATGGAAATACAAGAATAAAAAAATGTAAAAAAACCTGTAGTAATGAATACTTTTGACCAAGTTATGGTGATGTCATAATGATGGAATTTTTTTGATGTATAATCTGAGGGGTTTTTTTTTTGGATATGATACTTTTTAAAATTATATGAGAATTCACTCAGCATCGCTGTATGAATTGAGCAAGCAATTAATCATCACAAAAATTCTTCCATGTGTCAATTTTAATGACAACTTGCGATTAACTTCAATTTCCCAGCTACAACCCATAAAAAAATAATTCAATATCACCATCGAGTCTTGTTGTAATGTCTTATTCCATATCATTTCATTACAAAACATCATTAATTGGTGGAAATTTTTCATTGTCTCACATGCCTTCTTTTCCTTCAACTTACCTTGCTAATAATCTGAAATTCACAAGACACATGCACAGTCAGAGATGTAGAAGAAAAATTTCTCAATTAAAATTGATATGAGTTTTGTGATATGTACCAATTACTTCATTCATTCTCTCTTACCTTGCTTACCAGCCACAACATATCATGGAGAAGAGAAATATAAAAAAATACAATTTAATTAGAAAAAATATCTAAAGTAAATAACATTGCATAAATTGAAATGATAAATGCTTGACATTTACAAGTTTTCACTCTGCTTTCTGTGAAATGAAGTTGCACAAGATTTTTTAGAAATAATAAAGAGCTGGCAAATAAGATTTTTTTCCCACAAATTGCATAGAAATGAAAATGAAAACAAGAAATAAAAATAAAAATATCAAAAAAATTAATTAAAAATTAAAAAGTTGTATGGATAAAAGGTTTGATTGAGTGTGGATTGTGATACTGCGCATTTTATAGAATGATGGAGGTTTTACTTTAATGTATGATTTACAATTATAGAGATTTAATATAACTAATAAAATTATACGAATGTTTTAATGTTTAAAGTTTTTGAAAATTTTAATGAAAATTTTAAATTTTCTTTTCTAAAAATTCCAACTAAAATTCAATTTTCATTTTTTTATTTTTTTTTTTTAAGAATAATATTTAAGATCGATACTGGATCGATCTTGAAAATTATAAATTAATTAAGAAGAAGCTAGAATTTTCACAAAAAAGTTGAGATCTTCCTCAAAAATCATCAATAAATATCTTAGAATAAATACGACCCAAAAAATATATATATATATATATATATATATATATATATATATATATATATATATATATATATATATATATATATAAAAGGACAATTTGATAAAACTCCAGCAACATTAACCAACCAACCTGCAAAGAAACATTTTAAAATAAAAAAATGCATAAATCGCACACGACCTTAATGAGAAATAAATATTTTTAAAGGATATACACATGCGAGCTCAAAAAAATCAATCAAAATGCCTTTAAAGTATGAAATTTCCTCTTCACATCCAATTAACATACCAAATAATAGTCACTCATTCAATGATCATTTCGAATAAAAAAAAAATAAAGAAATAAGACTAACATTCATAATATTAAAGCAAATGAAATTGAATTCAATTGAATGTAATGCGAGTGAACAAATAATTATGCTAATAAATAATTTATATAGTAGAATAAATTTGCAACTCCTCACGCAAGTAATTTATGCTCCATTTAGATATGATTAAATCACGCTTGTCATTTTTACACATCACACAGATGTTGATTTTCTTGTTGTAATTCATATCATTTAATAATGTAAGTTGTGATTATATACTTTTTTCTCTAGCTAGTTTCTACAAATGGTGAGTGATGAGGCTTGATATGGTATTGATGACTGTCTACTGCCTTAACGATGATCAGGAAAATTGATGATTTTTATGGAATTCTTGTGGTTAATGATGTTGAATTTAAAATTAAAGGCATGTGTCACAATTAGTGATTTTTTTGAGTAATTATTTGTGATTTTGTGGAATTTTGATGAGCTTTGGATGCTGTTTTGTATTTTGAAAATTAATGAAAATTTAAAAACGTTTCAAACTTTTTTTAAAATCTCATTAATTGTTTTCTTATTGAAATTCAAGATAAATTTTTAAAGCATAACGAAATTTTAAATTTTTTGCAAAAAAAAAATCAAATATAAAATTTTTAAAAATAAAAAATAAATAAATAAATTTGTCAGTCATTGTTTTAACAAGAATTAAGCAAAAAACCACCATAATGATAAGGCAATATAATTTTTATTATGGGATTTGAACCCAGGTTTTGAATTCGTTTGAACTAATGAATTGAGCCTCACAACTTGTTGGTCATTTGATTTTTTAAAAGCTAAATTTAGCTTGGTTATTTTACATTCATATCGGTACTTTTACAAAAATGAATTGAAATAAATTTTATCCAAATTGTCTCTACAAAAAGCGCCCTAAAGCATTCCATACCTCAACATAATCATAATCATCTCATCTCTCATTTTTTGCTCCTTAACATACTCGCATAATTTACGTGGAAGAAGGCAGAGAAAGCGATTGACAGGTGAGATATAAATCATTATCTATGATCCATTCCATGTACTTACACAGCGGCTAATGCCAATCACACAGTGATAAAGTCTAAATGTGTGCATTTTATGCTCATACAAAATGTGCATCGATTAAAGTTTAAGTTGAAATAAATGAAAAAAATGAAATATTTTGCATAAATTGAAAATTTGTTTAAAGCTAGATTGGATGAAGAAAAGAGCGCTATTATGTAAATTATAGAGCATAGAGTGGTAACTATTTAGTTAATGCTCAAACAGATACAATTCAATAAATTACATATCATTATAATTTATTATAATTACCTCCTATCATTATTTTTATGAAATCGCCTTCTATCTGCTCCTATCGACGGCTATACTTAATTGAGGCTTATATATGTTTTGTAATTCAAAAAGCTTGAAAATTGTCGAGTAAAAAAATATAATTTTTTTTATAAATTTATGTTGTGCTTATTTGTTCATAATTTCCATGATAAATGTGCGACATTTGTTCCTTGTTTGTCATTTTTAAAAAATAATTAGCACTTTTTTCTCTCTTTCTTTTAACTCTATCGACATGGCGCGATAATGTTTTAGGTTGATAAATGTGATAAATGTTGAATGATTAAAATTCACAAATATTTGAACAAACAAGTGTAGTGGTCAAGACATGTTGGGGACGTTATTAAGTTATGTCTTACTTTAATTTAATTAATTGATTTTTGAATAATTTTTTTGAATATGCCTTTACAACTTTTTTTTTAAATAAAGCTTCCGTGACAATGCAAATAGCCCCAATGCTTATTTTAATATTTAACGAATAAATACATTTTCTTCTTCAAAGTTTAAACTGTTGCATAAATTTTTCGGTGATAAAATTGTCAAATAAAATTGAATTTAGTTGTCTTGTCTCTGGAATCCTATTATTGGATATAAATATTTATCATTTGACACTAGACTTGATTTCACATTTTTAAGTATACAAATTTATGGCTATTTACTTATAATTTTTTTTTGATAATATCTTTGGCGTCCTGGTGGTTTATTGGTAAATGATTATGAAAATTTTTTTATTTTTTCTTATAAAAGTATACAAAAATGACTAAAGCCAGCAAGTTTTAAATCACACAACATTTTTAACCTCCACCATCAGTTCACGAACCCATTAGCTTGCACTCATTTATTAAATAATTATTCTTATATTTCATTTACATGATAAATAGCATCGTAATATAAACAATATAAATTTCCAATTAAAATCTGAGTGAGAAATAAGGTAAAAAAATGTTATTAGCATAAAAGCTAAACACGCAATATATCACATCGGGTTTTGTGCATTGTAAATGTAATGTAATTTTATTTTTGGCATTGCACGATTGCACATAAACAGGAATATGCATAGAAAGAGGTTTAACATGTTTTATATGAGGAATATCACATAAAGATTAAGTTTTTTAAAGCAATCTTAAGATTCGCTGATGATTTGAATTTCAATATGGCGGATAGTCTATAGAAAAATTGAAATTTTATTACTGTTGACATTTTATCAACATTTCTTAGAAGTTTTTGTTATTTAAACGATGCTTGCTATTTTTTTAAACATTAAAAATTTATCAAAGCTTTGAAATTCTTCTCATATTAAGAAATAACTAAAAAAAACTTTCTGAAGTGGTCAAAGGGTTAGAAACTACGGCAATGGAAAAAATGTTAAAAACCTGTTTTCTTATACCCTCTCAACAAAGTTGTGCCAAACTCATCAAAAAAAACCTCCACACCCTTACCATTCTTACCAACATTTTTGCACAACATTTAATTGAGAATTCGCTAATACAATAAATTAAATTTCTATAGTATCATAACCTCATATACATAAAGTGCCTTGCATTTAGCACTTAAAATAAAATCCCACTCTTTACATTATTATTAATGAGATAGCAGAAAAAAACTAAAGATTATTAATTTGAATTTAAATAGATTTTAAATGCAATTTTTACATTAGCAGACTTACTAGCGACTTAACAGCATTGATTATGAATTAATATAGTGTTCAGTGCAATATGTGTTGATGTTGATGACTCATAATGACGATTTTGAATGAAAGAGAAAAAAGACAAGCAAAAAGAAGGAGAAGAGCTGAGGTGTGCGGATAATAGCGATGCATATCATAGTGCTTGAATAAATAGAGTTATTAAGTGAGTCGAGACAATTTCTATGTCTTCTTCTCTCAGAATTATGGCATTATGTTATGGGTTGTAGAAGTTTAGAGGTGAGGATTGTCGGGTGAGATCACGAATGTTTTGTGTATTTTTGGGATTTCTTTGAATTAGACAGTAGAATTTTAGGATTTTAGAGCAATTTAAGTTTGAAATTTGGCATTTTTTTTAAAATTTAAAATTAAATCCTTTGAGCTTAGGGTTTAAAGGTTCTACTCCTTCTGACCCTAGTCTTAATAAACAATAGCAAAACAAAAGATTTTCAGCTACATCCTCTAATCCATCCCTAATATCATCCCACGATCCATTATATCCAAGTGAAATTATGTTGATGTTAAGGGACTGATTGCGACATCAATGCCAAAGATGTAATTATCATCATTATTCATTGTATTATATTGTGTCCATAAATGCATGAATAAGACAATATAATAAAAAAACTCGAGAATGTGAGAGATCTTTCTCTTACTCCGTTGTGTCTCTATCTCCCTTACAATAATGTATCCTGTCCTGTGTGTGCATTTGAAAATTGACGCTCGTCGTGTGTTTGTTTTTTACTTTTTTTTCTGTTGCCTTTTTTTCCTTCATCATCATATTTTTTTACTCTCTGCTTTACTGTCATTATTATTGTTGTTGTTTTAAGTGTGCGGTGTTGAATAGCAATTTGGTGTATTAAGACAAAACATATATAAACATACACGCGGGGATATCATGGGAATAAATTTTGAAAAATAAATATTTATAGGGCTTTTACACTCACTCACAATTGCAATTGATTTCCTTTCCATTCCTTTATTCTTTTAACAGCACAACATATTTATATGAGACATACGGATTGGATGAAAAATAAAGCCTTTTTGTGGCTTATAAGATGCAAAACAATAAAACAACAGATCGCCCACAAAAAAAGATTTTTTTTCGCGATGAAAAGCGTAAGATAATTTAGTTTAAATTGAAGTAAATTAGAGATAGTTAAAGCGCAGTTTATTGATAATTCTAGTCAAAACTTAGTTCCGAGTTACGAGCTAAAGTACCATTAAACAATTACTTTGTAGTCAGATGACATTAAAGAATCTAATCACTCTCTATTAGATCATTCAACTTAACTCCTGTCTCAAAGGAGACATACTCATTCACATCAACAAAAAGAGCCAATCTAATCCCATGAGACATCTCGACATGCATTGATTCAGTCAGTCAAAATGAAATCTTCACAATCTCTTTATTCTCCATTTATCTGCTCCAAAAAAGGAAGAAAAAAATTAATCCGTATTCAATTTTTTGTTTATTATTATATCTCCTCTCTTTTTCCTTATGCAATGTATTTATTCTCATTCGACATAATTGCATGTTGAGAACATAAATAAGAAAAAGAAAAAAAAAAGAATAAGGTAAAGAAATTGAAAAGGAAAAAAAAAATCTCAGCCGATATCTTTTGTTGATCTTTGAGGCAATGCATCGTCATAATAAAGTTGTTGTGGCTCATACAGAAAAAAAAATATTTTATTTAATTCACACAATCGATAATTTAGTTATTCATTTTCTGTTGTATTAGACCTCAAAACATATTATTAATTTGATAAGCGTGATTTTCATCCACTAATTTGTATGCGCCAAAAAAAAAATAAATAATAAATAATAATAACAATTTTCATCTTACATTTTGTGTGGTCATAAATTTTCATCTCTCTCACAAGAAAGAAGGCTTGATCGATCGATGATAAAGACTTTATTATATGAACGTACGTACACGAGGATGGAAAACAAAGTATGAAATAAAATTGATTGTAAATTGAAACATTGTAAATTGCGTATTTATTTATGAGGTCTTGAAGAAATCACAAGTGACCGCATAAATTGCATAAATTAATGTCCATCAATTAGGGTGATTTAAATCTGCATATGCATCTGCAATTGCATACGTTTGGCATAATACGACGACTGCTATGATCTGTGTGTGTTCCTTCAATCATTTTGTATCTTTTTTTAATGTTGAATAGACTGATGAATGAATTGATGGGATGTTGGCAGTAATTTTGTGCTGGGGGATTTTATTAGAGGCTCAGTCAGAAGTTTTTTATTAATTTTTTTGGTTCTCATCATATTTTTTACTAATAGCTCATTCTATTTTTTTTAATTGATTTTTTAAGGATTCTAGTTTTTCTAGGTTCTATTCCTAAAAATTGAAATTTTTAAAATATTTACTTAATTCGAAATTTTTAACGTAAAAAACAAAATATTTGTTTTTTTCGACTATTTACTTATTAACATATGATTCCTCCACTTAAAAAAAATTATTCTTAATATTCTAATTAATTCATCAGTCAACTCTCAACAGCTAACTCTTCCCAAGTACCGACTAGGCAAGGTAAATATATAATATACATTTAATAGGAAATTGATGTAAGTAGATTTTGCATACATTAAATGTGTATATTTTTTTCTGCAAACAAGCGAGTAGACATGCTTCATGTTCTCATTTTTATCATCGATCAAAATATGCTAAAATGCTTTCATTATATTACGATAATTTTTAAATTAATCTCTCTAGGGATAGCAGAGAAGTAAGCGATCTTTACTCAAGCTTGTGGTGCTTGACTATTTTTTAGCGCATTTTTGGAAACTTGTTTTCAAAAAGGAAGCTCAATCATACACTTTGATCGGCAGCAAATTTTTGAAAAACTATCTTTTGATCTAGACATCGTAGAGAGCTCCAAATTGTTTTATTAGCTACGTTTCATCGAGTTATTGGCGGCAAATGTATTTAAAAGACCCAAATTTGTGTTTAAACATCTTAATTAATTAATTTTTAATTTCACAAAGAAAAATAATCAACACATGACTGCAACTTCACGTCATAGAAATTTCAAATATTTTTTAACCGTTGACATTTGAAAATTTTTTGACCGTTATTTTTTACGAAAAGTTTTTTGTTCAGTTTTGCAAGTTTGTTCAGTTTTCATTAGTTTGTGCATAATGAAAACACACTTTTAATGCACAATGAATGTGAGGAAATTGAAACTGAAGGGTTTTTGATTGTTGTTGTAACATTTTTGTAAAATTATCGTTATTTTTATGTAGAATTTTGCAAGATCTGTCCTGAAAGTTGATATACTTTCAATTCGTAGCTCGATTACTGATCGCCGCGCCAAAAATGCGCTGAAGTCCCTCGATATGAAACACGAGGACTTTTGTAATTTTTTATTTCTTGATATTATTCATCTTATGACTATAAAAATTTATTGCAAATTGTCTAATATTAAGCTGTATTTACGTTAAAAATAAAACGATAAAAAAGAGCAGCACGGTTGGATTTTTTTTTTTCGAGATCTAATAAGCTCGTCTATTAAGATTCAAATAATAACATGAGACTGATTAAGACATATATTATTATAATTTATATTATTTGCTCTCATTACTAATTTATATCCAATAAATTTCTTATGAATTATAGTCGATTATAAGTCAGTTGAATATCTTAAAGGCATTTGCATGACTATTTTCATTTTAATCAAAAATTAATCTCTTTTAAGCACCATCATCATGATCATCATCAATGAATATATATTTTTTTATGTGGCTTTATTCATTCATTCATGTTATGCCATGACATGGTATGGTATGGAGATGAATAGGCATATACGCACAAATAATTCCCGTAGATATGTAAAATTATGTAAATTGTATTAATTTTGAATTAATTTTATTTTCTTTACTCGATCTTCTTAATTTGGAGATTTTTTGATGTGGTTAGCATGAATTGTTAGAGATTAAAATTATTTTTTTTTTTTAAGTTTTTTAAAAATGGAATTTTTATAATGAAACATTTTCAAATTTTCAAAAATTTCTTTGCCACTCTAAATTTACCGTTTCAACATTTCCAAATTATTAAGAGTCAAAAATTTTCAAAATATTGTAATTTCTCAAAACAAATTTTATAAAAAACTATTCAAATTTTTACAAAAATGCGCTCTAATCATTTTAATCCAAAATTTTTCCAACTTTCCTAATTTTATATCCACTTTAATTCTCGTTCAAAACGAGAGCTTCGAAAAGTGTGTTTTATTTTATTTCGTTAGTCATTGAGTTAACAAAAGCAAAAAAAGAAGGCAACACAAGTAACAAGGAAAAGAGCACATAGTGCTCTCGCCACGATCCTATGTTAAAATTTGTGTTTTAACACATTTTGATTTATTCAAATTTATGATAATATTGATTATTTTGACACATCTTGTTACTAGCAAATCGAAATTTATTTTTTTTTTCTTCTTCGATGAGTTTTTCTTTCTTTTTTGTAAATAAAACAAAAATATAATTTCAAGTCATGTTCAAGATAAAACTCTTTTTTTTGGTGCTGGGATGCTTGTATGGCATGCTGGTTGAGCAATAAAAAACACAATTTATCAAGTTTTTATGGTAAATGAGTAAATATTTTCTTTGTGAATAAATGTGTATAACTTTTTTTTACGATTAACTTTTATGACTTAAAACTTCTGAATCAATTTATTTAACACTTGAGAAATGAAATCTTTTAATATTTTTCGATAATTTTTTTTTCTTGTTGAGACACGAGTCTTTTTGAGGATCTTTTGATTGTGCTGGGATTGGTGGATAGTTTTTTGTGTGATTTTGGTTTAAAAGCTATGTTTTGCAATGATCTCATCCTTAGAATTTTTTGAAATCCTTAAATAAATATTTTTGAAGAAGTTTTGGTAATTTCCATAAATTTTGTCTAAAAACTGTTTCGAACAGATTTTTACATGGTCTAAAAAACTTTGCATATTAAAATTATAAAATTTGTACTTCCATCCAGCTAATTGACTACCCGTGAAGCTTACCACAAGCAATCAATTGTCCATTAAATTCCTTTTATCTTCCTATCAAAATTACCATATATTCCACCAGGAAACTATAGCACATGCCAAAACATCAAAATATTTTCATAATTTAGTATATTTCTGCCGGAAATCACCGATTTGCTCCCAGCATGCAAACTATGCATATTAATTTTTATGAAGATACTTTCTGAATGGAATATTTCACCATTCATAATCGATTTTAAGATTGTGTTTGTATCTCTTTTTTTAATACTTTATTAATAAAAAAAATCATATAAATCTTAATAAGATAAAAAAAACTGGTTACTTTTATATTTGGCATCAAGCACACACATCTCGTGACAAAAGTTGAAAAATCATCTTCGAGGAGAAATTACTTAAAAAAATTTATACATTTTTTTTCATGAGGATATATTCATCAATAAAGATTAAGTCGCGCGAAAATTATAAAGTTTGTAATATGAAAATGTGTCTACATATTTTTGTTGAATGAAAAAAGTTCGCTCAATCAATATTTGTTCAAAAAAAGACATTAAAATTTTTTACTATCATGATAATTGAAGTTTATTCTATAGCCTGTAGTGTTGATTCGTTTGAGCATGTAATAATACAATATAGCGATTGAAAATGAAGCAATTTTTAATTAATAGTGACTAATGCAATGACTTAAATGAAAAGACAACCATTATGTTTAGATTTGATTTTCTTGTAATGCTTAAGTTCCTGAATATAAAGTATGCTATATTCATATAGATTGAAATGAAATACAATAAATTTC
Organism: Chironomus striatipennis; assembly: GCA_026123125.1. NCBI lineage: Eukaryota > Metazoa > Arthropoda > Insecta > Diptera > Chironomidae > Chironomus > Chironomus striatipennis. The sequence goes on along the minus strand of CM047392.1, from coordinate 42,828,627 downwards.
AAAAATGAACAAATATAAAATTAAAGGTGAAAGTAATTTTTAAGAAATTGACTATTATGGCGCATTTTGTGACATTTTCAAAAGTAAATTTTGGTGCAAAAGGATAAAATTGGTTAATAGTTTGGTATTGAATTTTTGGGTAAAATTAAAATTTTAATTTCTCATCAAAATAATAAAAAAATCAAGAATTAGATTTTAATATTTTAAAATTCTTAAAAATTACTTAAAACCCAAACTGACTCATCCAACTCCTCTTGGAACTCTATTGAAAAAGAGCAGAAAACGAAGAAAAATGAATTAATGCAGATTTCAATCAAGCCCCGAAGTGAGACGTGTGAATATTATTGAACGTAATGTGAATTATTGAGATTTTTACAGTTCAGCGCAACAATCAATAAACACACAACAATCTTAACCGATTCAAAGCACGTTTTATGATTATTGACTATAGTCAGAGCGTTCGTCAAGCTTAAATATATTCGCAATTTTATCTTTTTAAAATTGACGCTATGTGTATTTATCTATTGTTTTCATATATGTATCCCATTTTTTGCTTTGGCGCATTTATTTTTTTTTTTGCTTTATACTTAAGTTCTGTTGCTTTACTCATTATGATCAGAGACAGTTATAAATTTTTCAATTTATCTAATCATTAGAAGTGTTCCTTACAATACTCTTGTTTTGTGTTGTATTAAGATAAAAGAAATAATAATGAATCGCATGTTGTTGCAGTTTTTCTAAGACTCATGTGTACATTATTGTTAAATTTAATTGTTAGCATGCTTTTGTGGGCGCATTGTTGAGGAGTTGTGTATTTTATGGGGTTTGAAAGAAGCAGGATTGTCTGGCATTTTAATAGTCAATACTTAGTAAAATTTTCCAGTATTATAAAGAAAATAATTTTGAAAAAAAATCATAATTTCGTTTAGCTTTAAACTCTTTAAAATTTTTCAAAAAATAATTGAATTTGTTTCAAAAAATGGTCATCATGAAAACATCTTACAACTCAATAATCAGAAAATTTGAGTTCCACAAATGCGCTCTTCACACAAAAATTCAATTCCAACTACTACAAAAAATAAAAACATATATTTTTAAAACTTAATAAATTCCTTTTCAACATTCAATTAAAAGTCAAAAGTATTCGTAAATGATTTCGATAATTGCAAATCAATCAAGTCAATTTTAGAATTTTAATATGGCCTGTATTAATATCAGCTAACTATCAATTTACTATGGCCTGCATTCATTTCAGCATAGAATGAGGTAATTAAGTGTAATTTATGATTAAAAAGAGATAAATTTTTTTTTGTTGCTCTCTCGGATATGTTTCGATATATTTTTATTATTATTATTTTTTTTAGATAAATTAACATGAAAGCTTACACGGTCTTTAATAATCATGTCCTTGCTGTTATTTGCACTTTTCATGAACTTAATTGTGTTTTATTTAAGCTAATTTTGAGAATGAGTTGTGAGAATATTAAAATCATTATTGAAAGATCAAAGCATTGCAAATTTATATGTTTTTTGTTTGCTATGTTATAAATTATACTATGTGCTTTTATGCAAACTGTTGAGTTAATTTAGCAACAGATGTAGAGAGATAAATGTTAATTGATGGATTATAAGCGCCAGCACGTGAATGATTAGAAGTTAATTTGTTTAAATTATAAAGAAGAATGAGTTGCAATAAATCTTTCTGCTCTAGATGTTAAGTTAAGTATATTTTTTGTTTGCAATAATTCTATGTTCTGAAAGTTGAAATCAGATTTTAAGATTTTAAAATTTTTCATAAAATTTATAACTGAAAATTTTCAAATTTAGTGAAATTTTTAAATTTTTGTCGTCTTTTTGATTTTTTTTTCAAATTATTTAAAAGTCATTTCATCTTATTTTAATAAGCAACCTAAAAACTTTGAAATTTCAAAATTCATTTATTTACAACATAACTAAACTTTCTTTTTCAATAAAATTTGACGAACAATACCTACAAAGAAGCTTAATAAATTACATTATTAATCAGATTCTTACACAAAACATATTTTGAATTTTACTCATTGTAAATCAATCTTCAAGAAAAAAAAAATCCCAATTCATTCATAGAATCTAATTATCGTCATTAAAAATTATCATTTATTTTGTCTACATCGTCTAATGCTCATTTCTCGTCATTCAAATTTTCATTCCATCCATAAATCTCCATTGTTCCATTGTCAATTCATTCATTCTTATGATATCTTCATCAACATTACATTAATTCGAATTGCTACTTTATTTGAAAGTTGTCATGATTAAGGAATTCATTGTAATGATATATCGCTGCCTTTAATCCAATTTGATGTTGTTCTCGAGAAAGAAATAAGAAAATATTTATTATTATATATGATGAATGTGATACGATCAGTTATGACTTATGGGCTTTTCATAAGACTTCTTTTTCGTACCTTATTCAACATAAGTGTACAAAAGGCTCGCTTTATCATTTGACAGAGATCTCATCTTCAGTTTTTGGATAGTTTTGGGAATTGTGTATTTGAGTTTGGGGGTTCTTTGGTATAATAATGAAGATTTAGAAATTTTCAGGTACTTTTTAAAATTATCTTAAAAAACTAAAAGTTAATGAAAAGAATTGAAATTCCATGAGAAATTAAGAAAAAAATGAAAATGTAAAAAATTCAACTTATAACTTTTTGATTCGAAAAAAGTTCCAAAGTTTAAAAATTTCTAATAATTTTAAGTTTCGTTTTTTAAGGAATCTAAATTTTCAAAAATTTTAATAAATATACAAATTTAAAAGAATATTATTAATTACCATCACAAAATCAGTTCAGAAAAGTCATCATCAGAACCCCTATACCACCCAGCACTCAATCTTATCCATTCCTTTTTTACAAATTATAAATCCAGAAGCTACGTGGAAACAGAAGTGAAAAGGCAAAATTCGTAAAAGCAATAAACAAACAAGTTTGATCCAAAAACTGAATATGAATCAAATAAATTCTAACAACATTATCAGAAGATTTAAATCGACTGTATTTCATTCTTTTATTTCTCTTTCCATCTCGCGTTCTCATTCATAAAGGTTTATTGTGGATTATAAAAATTCTCGTGCCACTGAGTGAATGATCAAAATAAATCACTGAATTACATGATACTTCTTTCCTTTTTTGTTCTTTAACTCTAATTTTTGTTGTTGTTGCTCGTGCTCTGTTTTGGAGAGCGAAGATGACGAAAAAAAAGAAATAAAATAAATTTAAATGTAAAATGCATTAAATTTCATAAGAAATTCCCTCGAGTAAGAAAATAAGGAGAACAGGGTCTCTTACAGGATGATTGATAATGATTCAAAAAGGAAATGGAATTTTTAAAAATATAATTTACGAATTTGTCTGTCATTTGATTAATTCTTTTATATTTTCATTGTTCTGTGACTTATTTTAATGTGGTCGTGTACATGCAAGTGAATTTTATTTTTATAACAATTTCAGTTTCTGTCTCGCGCGATGTTATTAAGCAGAGTTGAATAAGTGCTCTTTTGCCAGTGATTCAATCTTTAAATTTAGAAGTTTTAGTTTACTTGGCAGCTTATTTTTTTCCTGAATTTTATAGTATTGAAAATGTCAAGAGAATTCAAAAACTTAATTAATTTTTAATGTTAAAATACTAAATTCAAAAACAAGCCCATACCAAAAGCCTCCAACCCTGCCACCCTTTAAAATATTACTCATTCTTTCAATCAATTATTGTGTCTTTCATTTAAAAAATTTGCGAGAATTTACACGAACGAGAACTAAAAAAAAATATGATATGAAAGAAGGCCTCATCAATTTGTGTTTTATGAAAATATATCTGACAACATGACATTTGGCTGAATTAGCATAAGACACGCAGTAACTCTCCAAAAAAAGAAGAAAATATTTTTTTTATTATTTTTATAAATACAGATTTGCATACTGTGAAAATATTAATTGCAATTTAGCACGCGAAATACATTTTAATCAAATAGTGCTACACTGCTAAACACCACGATCATTCATCGTGTAAATACCTTTTTAGCTTATTTTGAATAATTAGCATGCTGTTAATCCTATTATGTCTGATTATTAGGAAATTTGTTACATAGAGGGATATGGGAATGGCTGCTTTTGATGGAAGAGGCTTTTGGTTTTGTACACATTATTTTATGAGAAATGGAAAGTTATGTGATAGAAATGGGTTAAATAGGGAATTTTACATGGTAAAATTATTTTCTTGTAAATTAAATTCGTTGGAATTTTTTAATATTTTTTTTTTAAAGAAAAGTTTATAAATTTTTTGAAAACTGTAAAATTTTGTTAACTTTAATTTTTTTTTTTAATTTCAAAATTAAATTATAGTTGATTCATAATTTCTTATCCACCTGAAATCAATAATTTGAAAAAAAAACTGAATAGAACAACTTTTACTAATTTATGAGCAATGAATGACATTCCAGAAAAAAAAAATTCTTTAGAATTCAATACAAAAATTCTTCAAGTTTCACGATAAAAATTCCATCATTAACAAATCTAATTAAATAAAGCAAATACCACAATTATTTCTCCTCCATAAGCTTTTACATCATGCACAAAGTCACCAGCTTTGTACATCAAAGCAAGCGCTAACAAATCACCACACAAAAAAAAAAACGTTAACAATCTACTTCCATTTTTTACTTCAACATTTTTTTTTCTTTTATTTCATTTTTGCATTAACAGTTGAAAAAGTAAAAAAAAAAAAGTTTTTCATTCTACCATTTCTGTCATTTCGTTTCTTTCAAACTAATTGATGGCAAAACACCATAACCCACTCAATGTCCCTTTAGTTGAACAAGTTTTCTCTATTAAATAGTTAATAAGCTATATGTCGCGCAATTCAATTTTAATTAAACGACGCTTAATCAAGTTCGAGAAGCTGGAAAAAGAAGAAAGAAAAAAAATAAACTTCATTTTATCTTTAATTGGATGTAGTTAGTATTTTTTTTTTTACTTTTGTTATTGTCACAACCAGCAGCAGAATATCTTGCTATGGTTGACATTTACGTAACGCTGTCTCATGTCTCTAAGGTTTGGCTCTCTTATCTCTAATTAACATGATCTTAGACATATCGTACATACAATGAGTGAGAAATTCAATTGTATTTGCTCTTTCACAACATGAATTGGTTGAAAATGAGGGGCGCAAGAGATAGATAAAGCAAAAAAAAATTAAGTTAATATTATTTAATTGTCCTCCTACGTACACTTCCATACATGTTACATGCATGCATCTAGTAATAAGTTCTCTACGTTTTGTCTTATATTTATATACATTTTTTCGTGTGTGATAATTATCGAAGGTGTTTAATGTACAGAACCTAAAAGGATGTTGAAAGTTACATTCAGTCATGTTGTGTGCATGAAAATAAAAATAAAGTTGATAAAAATTTATGTATTAAGGTGAGGGATTAGGCGCTTTTATTAAATTTTGATGATTATTTAATTTGATTTTTTTTTCCCAAGAATTAAATTAAATTAAATTAAAGAATTTCAAAGATTTTAACATAAAAAATTAAAATTTATATAAATTTTCATAACCTGAAAAATTTTAAAAATTTTTTTAATTTTTTTCTCATATTTGCTGAATCACAAAAATTCTGTCGAAGTTTAAATGGTAAAGCACCAATTGAGAACTAAAATACAATAGTTCAAACAATAAATACCATTTTATGACAGTTAAGAATTATATTCGTGTATTGAAGATTTAATTTGAATGTCAGCTACGGAAATATAAATTACCTTTCCAGAATATATTGATTCTAAATATTAAATCATGACATTCAAATACAAAACAAATCCCAAAACGATCAATTCATAGACTTAATGTCAACATTCCGAAAATTCATGCTAAATATTCAACAATTGACAACAATTAGTAGCAATAACTTGACGTTTTATATTTTTTTTACACAAGGTTGCATTGCTTTACTAACAAAAAAATATCTTAAAGAATTTTTTTCGCTGCATTTTGCATTATGTAAAAATTGTCTGATTATAATCTCTTTGAATGAAGTGTCCGCTTTAACATCATGAACAGCAGAAATGTGAATAATGTTATTAGTCTGTTTGTATAAACATTTAAAAATAAAAATTAAAATTTTTCCTTCTTTTTGTGATTTAAGATAAGAAAGAAGAAAGGAACGAAAACGATGTAGCATAAAAGAGGTAGCATGAAAGAGTTTGACTTTTTTTTTCTTAATTCTTTGCTTGATAAAAGATTCTTGGGGTTTTTGTGATGCTTTTTGAGATTTCTGTATTTTTTCTCTAATTGTTGAAGATTAATCATGTTAGTTGAATTTTTTTGTGGCATGTTTAGCAGGATTGTGAGGGAATCTGAGAGATTTTTAAAATTAAAATCACTTAAGTTTTTATTGTAATTTTCAATTTTTATTTCTTAACTTTTTAAAAACTTAAATTTAGGTAAGGATTAATAAAATAAACAAATTTAATATTTTAGAAATTTAATTATTTTTTTAATATAAAAAATTCTGAATAAGAAAATAAAATTTTATACTTTTAAATTTAATTTCAAATTGAATATTGCCTGATTTGCTCAAAAAATAATTCATAACTCAATCACTCATAAAAATCATTCACATTACCTCACTTCCCATAAACAAAAAATAACATTTCATTAATTCACCATCAACATGATAAAAATCACAAAAGACCATAATCTATGACCCCAGAAACGAGCAACAAATCCTTCCTCACCATTCAATGACCAAACGATCCCATTTCAAAAAAGCAAAAGACCGCAACAGATCAGTTAACAAAAAGTTAAGTTAGGGTTCTTTCATGTCGGAAGTTGATATATTTTTTTTGTAAAATTAATATATGTATGCATAAAAGTAAACATATTCTCAGGTTAATGACAATTTTCATGCTCACTGAACATTCGAATAATTTCTCATTTATTTACTCATACGCAGTTTGTTAATTTACCGAGCAATTTAATATTGAAAAATTTTTATTATGGAATTGTTTTCTCATTTTTTCAAAAATCATTTTTATGGTTGAAGGAATCGACGATGATTTCTGAGAGGAAATTGAATATGTTGAATTAAAAAAAAAGATAAAGAAAAACGAAATTAAATAAAAAGAAGAAAGTTTCCTTCGTTAGTTGAAGAATTTCAATGAAAATGAAATAAATCAAGCATTGCGTAAAAAAAAGCAGAGACAATTTTTCAATTTCAAAAGCTTAGAAGTTTAAAATAAATTTTAGTTTTTTTTTATAAATATATTAATCACTCTATGAAATTTGAGATTATTTCCTTCTCAGTAAGACTTGAGAAAAAAAGAAGAAATAACAATCTTTAAATGAAAAGATCCAAAAAACTAGACAGCATTACGCAGTGCGGGAATGAGAGAACTTGAAATGTTTTTGTGGTGTAGATTTTCGGATTTAGGCATTTATAAAAAGTCAGATTGTCTTTTTCTTTAAAGTTTTTTTATTAATTTTTTAGCGCATTTTTGAAAACTTGTTTTCAAAAAGGAAGCTCAATCATGCACTTTGATCGGTCGTTCGGTCGTTCGGTCGTTCGGTCGTTCGGTCGTTCGGTCGTTCGGGTCCCAATTATCTCTTGATCTAGACTTCGTAGCAAGCTCGGAATTGTTTTAATAGCTTCATTGAATGTTTTTATTCCCGCCGTTTATATTGAAAAGTCAAAAAACACTCATTAAATAGCTTAATTCATCGATTTTTTATTTCAAAAAAATATGTAAACAATGCAGGGCAAAGCTATGCTGATGATAAGTTTGAATTTTTTCTAACCGTTAAAAAATTTGAAATTTTTCTGACCGTTATTTCGGATTAAATTTTTTTCTTTTATACACCTTAATTAATTAACATTTAATTTTTTCATACAAAACAAATATAAGTGCGTTTAGAAATTTGAAAAATAATGGATGTGTTCAGAAATTTAAATTTTTCGCTAACGGAAAATTTTGAATTTCAAAAAACCGTTAAATCGTAAAGCTATTTTTTACATTGAACATTATAAAAATCAATTTTATAGGAGTTTTGATCTTTAGTTTTAAACTTATTATTGAAATGCATTATGATTAAAGAAACAGCAATAGAGTTTTAAAACTCGACAGTCTTTTCTATTTAATCAATTGCTAATCGCTGCGTCAAAAATGCGCTGAAGTCCCTCGATATAAAACACGAGGACTTTTGTAATTTTTTTATTTTCTAGATTTTCGTTTATATGTGCTGCAGCTATAAGGCTTATGTGCTATTATTTGCATCTATGAATTAAATTGGTTGGTATTTGATGCTGCAACGTTTTACTAAAATTTGATTTTACGTAAACTTTATATCCTTTTAGTTCTCCATAGTTGTACTGTACACTAGTTAAGTTCTCTTGTGCAAACTTTAGCTGTCCATTCAATAATATTCATATTCTTATTTGATCTAGTTGTGAATCACATAACAATTTAATGCGTCACATCCAGCATCACATACTCTTCAAACTCAAACTCCATATTTGAAATACCGTTTTTGATGTTATATGTTAAATTATAATTAATGATATTCAGTTGACAAAAAAATGTTATATGCGCATATGAATTCCATAAGTCAAAAAGACAAAATAGACTTTACGAAAGGCTTTTATAATAGTAAATAAATAAATAAAAGAGCTATGAGATATCTCATGAGATAGCAGATTATGTGTCATTTCTTAAAAATAATGCGTGAGAATTTGTTGAAATTCATTTATATTTTTTGCGTTTATAAGCTTACAGAAGCGATGCATGGACAGTTTCTAATCGCATTTCTATGCGAGTCGCTCGCAAACATGAAGTTCATTTATATATATTTTTTTATTAAAAGGCCACGTGAGATTTATTTTAAAAGATTTATTAAGAAAAAAAAACTCGCTTTAATCAAGAAATAAAAAAAAAATCCAAATATGATCTTTACTTCACTCTTCTATTATATTCACTCGGGTTGTGTAGCATATGGGGATCAAAACAAAGCTGTAAGGCACCACTCTAAAAATACGCTTCGAATGAGTCATGAAAAAAAATCTTTATTGGAATGCAGCTGGTTGACTTCAAGGTTAACGAAATATGTTAGTAAGTATATATTAAAATAAAAATAATTGTATTTGGATTTATATTATATTAAATCTCTTTAAAGTCAATGGTGAGTTGCTCTATTAATTGCTTCAAATTGTTGCATAAAAAGGATGTTGGGATGAATGGTGGAGCAAGCGCTTTAAATCGTCAAAAATGTGATTTATGCTAGAAATTTTTCTGACAAAGAATTTGGCTATAATTTTAAGCTTGTATGTTATCCTCATCCCCTATTTTTGAAAATTCAAAATTGAAATATAAAGTTCAAATTATTTTTTCAACTTTTTTAAGATTCCAAAAGTAAAATTTATCAAGAAAAATCCCATCACTAACTTTCTTCCAGAAGACAAAATTTAAACGTAATTTAACCTAACCATCCAAAATTAGATTCCTTTAAGCCAATTCACCCAGCCAAACAATCCAACCACTCCATAAAAATGACTCCCCACAAAATCATGCTAAAAATTCATTTACTTATAAATCACATACAATAAACAATGCCTCTCGCATTGATCTCTTTTCATTCCTTATTATAGAATTATGATTAACTCTGTTCGATACTTCAATTATTTATTTACTTGCGTGCATTTTTCAATTCTTATAAAGTTAAACGAGAGAAAAAATTGATTTTGGCACGAAGGAATAACAACAACAACAGGATCGACAAACTAAGCTACTTTATAGACACTTTTACACGCGTGAATATGAAACATTGCATGCATATTTCATATTTGTACGTTCTACCGTGTACACATATATCCCATCAGCATCATCATGTCACAATGTACAATATAATAAGTATGTAAAGACGTCCATGGTAAGTGAATATAAATATGATTAACAGCAAACAACAGCAGCAGCAACAGTAATAGCAACCGAAAAAGGTAAATACGGTGGATGAAAAATATATGAAAAAAATGCTGAAAGATACACGACACATAAAGCCGGTTTCTCAATCGGCAAAATGTGAAGAAAAAAAAATTATAAAAATAAATTGTAGGCAAATGAAGTGGAAAAGAAAACGACAACGACGATGAGAGAAAGAAGGAATAAAAATGACTAAATGTGATAAATGAGAAAGCTAATTTGAAGATTAAATAAGAAATTAATTTCAATTAATATTAATATGCCTCGATGATAATAGAAATAGGAATAGAGAGGGCCGTAAATGCGAGAATTTAAGTTTTTTATATATTGTCATTTGACATGAGTCTTACAGTAATGTGATGTAAATTTGATTAATTTTCTCTCTTCTTTGGGTTAGTGATACTCAAAGTGGTAAGGAGATTTGTCATTAATTTGTGAAAGGTTATGGGATTGGATGGGAAAATAAGTTAAAAATACTTTAAGTTCAAATTTCAAGTTTTTTTGTATGATTATTAATTTTTATATGAAAAACTTTGTTGAAATAAAAAAAAAGAATTCAAAATTTTTTTTTTAAATTTTTTTTCAATTTTATTTAAAATTTAAAATTGATTTTAAAATTTAACAAATTTTTAAATTTAAATCATTCCAAAAAATTCAAAATTGAAAAATATTTGAACATTTAAAATTTTTCAATACTTTATTATTTTACATGCGCCTTTACAACAACATTCAGAATTTTTAAATCAATTCGCTCACAATTCCCATCATCCAATCATCATCTTAAACTAAAACTTGCACTGCCTGCTCAATGCTTTTATCAAGCGAAACTAAAGAGACTTTTTAACATTTATTTGCCTCCCATTATTCATAGTCATGCAGCCAATCAATAAAAATTGATTGATGAACATTTCAACAAAATAAGTAACTTAGCCCGAAAACATGAAAATAAATTAGATTTAGTTTTTTTTACATCCTTTCTCTCTCAATCGTCGATCTCGATGATCTATAAACATGCTAATTTCTTTCTACACATTTTTTTTTTCAAAACACGACAAAAAAGTGAAGAAAAGAGTTAGCGTAACAAGACAACATGTAGTAACGTTAGATGTTTCATCCCACACACGCACAGTGATTGTGTGCCGTTTTTTATATTTGGAATTTCATTTACCGATGTTTCACCACAAAAGCTACATGGAAAATATGGAAATAAATTAAAAATTAGATTGATTTTGTCAGATTTAAATTTTATTAAAATTTGATTTTTTTACAGTATAAATAAAAAAGTTGAGGATTTGATCATTTTAAAAAAAAAATAAAAATTAATTGCAATTAGTTAACTAGTATCAACGTGGTCACTCGTGACCGACGAAAGCGCATTTTCCCGCGATCAGTAAATAAACAAAGAACTAAAACCCCAAAAGTACAAAGCCAAATATTTAACTATAACCATTCATTATTTACCGAAAATTTAAAATTGACAGCAAAAAAAACTGATAAAAAATATTATGCGACATAGAATCTAAAAAAAAATAAAAAAAGCAAAAAAAGAATCGGCTACGGTCTAGGATCGAACCCATGACCTTCAAATTAGAAGCCGCTCGCTCTAGCACTTAAGCCACTTCTGCAACTTTTTATGTATATACCAATTGACAATTTAATTATATATATTGATGAGATTTTTTATATAAATGTAAATTTAATATGAAAATCTAGGAAAATGGAAAATTTAACAGCTAAAATATAAAAAAATTTAAAAAAAAATATTATTTCCGAGAAATGTATGAAAATATTAAGAATTTTTAAAAAAATGCTCGGAAAAATTGGAAAATTCGTGAAAATGGAAAACTATGACATAAATAAATATTAAATGTCATAAGAAATCAAAAAAGTAAAAAAAAGCAAAAAAATAACTTGCCGGAGGCTAGGATCGAACCTATGACCTTCACGGTATCAGCCGTGTGCTTTACCAATTACGCCACTGATGTTCATTTTTACGAAATTTTCATGTGACAATTTGATTATTTATATTAATGATTTTTTTTAAATAAGTGTAAGTTTTTATAATTTTCACAAAATTTTCCGGAAAAACTATGAAAAATCCATGAAAATAGAAAACTAAACAACTAAAATATCATATATAATATCTAATATAATAAGGAAAATTATGACATGATTCAATATTATATGCCATAAGAAATCAAAAAAGTATCAAAAAAAGCAAAAAAAAAAAATTGTCATCGGTGGGACTTGAACCGAGGAAGACTGAGTTTTTGAAAAAGTCAACATTTTAATGTATTTTACCACACTAACACATATAAAGAAATGCAATTTTGGCACTTTTTACGCTGGTTCCAGCAGAGGAAGTGACCATTCGTGCTGATTTTTTCGCCAGCTCTAGCCAGACATACTACACACATTTTAAGCCAAAAACCGCATCAAAAAAGCTTAAACCTGAGGAGGAGATAGCTCCACAGACAGACAGACAGACAGACAGACAGACAGACAGACGGACAAAGTGCGGATAATAGCGTCCTTTTCCCAAGAGGAAAATGCGCTAAAAAATAATTTGTTTAAATTATTTTCATAAAAGTGTAAATTTATTTAAAATTTTATAATTATGAATATTTTGAAAACAAATAAAATTGATTGAATTAAAACTATTTTTTTTCAGTTTGAAACAAATCTGACGAAATAACCCGACTAGCTCCCATAGATCTCACGAGAATGTACGATGATGATGATCGAAAGCAATAACATCAATACTACCATTGAGTGCTGCAAAAAAGCACAACATAAATGTCAAACACGCTGTTACATCGCATTACAATTGAAACATGTTAAGTGTTGTAAAATGTCATATTTGGTATTGTTGTAAAATGTTAATTGAGTGCATTAAAATGATAAACAAAAAAGCTATGGGCTGTGAGGCTGGATAGAACGTGAGTCTAACGAGATGAAAATTTATTATAATGAGCTGGTTTTTGAATGTAAAAGGAGAATGTAATGAGAATTGGAATTCTATGATAATTGACAGCGGATTGAAGACAAGAATGTGAGACTTTTTATTACTGTGTTGATGATAGTGAAATTTGAGCTTTTATTATCAATTGCATGTCAGTTATTGAGAAGAGATTTTATAGTAAAATGCAATGGTTTGATGATACAGGAAGTGTAATAAAAATTAGCGGTTGAAGGGATGATTATAGGAATTTATGGAGCATTAAATGTATTTTATTTTAATTATTGTATTTTCTTAAGATTCAACATTTCTAATAAATCACAAAAATGATACTTTAAATTTTTGAATGTCTTATTAAAACTTGCAGTTTCATCTTCTATAATTTAAAAGCCGTTAAAATTAATTTAAAACAAATTTTTAATTAATATTTTGATTACATAAAATTCCAAATGACCAAAATCAACAATAATAATAATGATACAGATTATTGAAAAATATTAAAGTTGATTCGCAAATGATGATCCCACTCTACTCACGTGCGGTTTTTATATTATTCCATTTTATGGCAAATAAATTTTAAAGATAGAGAATTTCCAAAATTAAAATATATATTTTTGTGACGCTGAAGTCAGAACATGACTCAACTCTTGATATTTGGAAGAAAGATTAAAATTTGAGTTTTTTAATCTAGAAACAATTTGTGAATGATAAAAATTTTATAAAACCCAAATGATTTTGATGGAAAATTTGTAGGAAGATTCAATAACTGAAAATTTAATAAAATATGATTAAATAAATTGAATATTTAAAAATGTTAAATATTTACTTTTTAGACAAATTTAATTTGAAGCTACAATATGTTTACGAAATTCACAACTCCTGTCTTGACACGAAAAATTTTACAATTAATAATGCAAATATCTAAAACAATCTTCAACACCTATTTTGTCATCGAAACCAATAAATCTTTTAAAAAACTTCACTTTCATCACAATCACTCTAAAAATTAAGATATCGCTTCCTAAAATATTTTTAAAAGCCTTAATTAATTTTTTAACGACCTCATAAAGCATCAATTTCCGTGAAAATTTTCACTCATGGAGACTCAAATTCACGATTAGATCATATCTAAGAGTAACACAAGAAGGCACCAAAAAGTCATTAAAAATTAATATGCATCATTTAGCAGTTTCTCTATCAGCTTAAAACATTATCAAACAGCGAGGATTCACGCAACGAAATTTAAAAATCAAATAAATTTTGATTAGCTTATTAATTTTTACGCTTTAATTAATGATTTTTTGCGGAATCTTGTGGAGATAATGAATAGTGATTTTTTTGGTGATAGTTATAGAATTTTTGTGGAATGTCTGTTTGTTTTTAGTTCTTTTAATTTCAAATAATTTTTTTGAGCTATTTGTTTTTAAATATTGAAAAGTCTGTATAATTTTTGAAGAATTTTAAGAATTAAAAAAATTAAAATATAAATTTTCCGAAAGATTTTAAATCCTTTTATTTGAAGAATATTTTAAAATTTTTGATATTTAAATTTCATACTAAGAATTTTAATTTTTTTTTATTGAATTAATTCTTTGAAATTTGAAACATTTAATCAATTCTTATCGCCTCTAAGTCTCTAGTTAAAATTAAATTAGCGAAATAAGCTACTAATTTAAATACCATCCGCGTCATAAAATGTCTAATCTATGACACTTTAGCTCTCAAAACAAACGATAACTAAAGATTTAAAATCCAAAATATTATGCACTAATCGTTCACTAATGACAATTTTTATCCATTCGCATTCTACGTTTCTCTTTTTATTTCGTTATCTCGTAATGAGTTTACTATGCATATCAGATCCATTCATGCATTCGTTATTTTTTATCGCGCGTGTATCGTGCTTTTATTACTAAATAATAATTTGAATAAAATATTTAACACGAAAAAAAAGTTTCACAAGAAAATGTTGTTAAATATGGATCAGGAAACATAAGATATATAATTTGAATTTGTGCTAGATGCTGATTATGTGAAGGTCTTGTGAGAAATAATTTTTTTTTGAAGCTACAGTCAAAATAATTTGATCATAATTTTTTGAGCAATCAACAGTTAAACTTTTTATTAATTTCACTAAATCTCTATTTACTGCTAATTTTGGATAAAAGTGATGAAGGAATATTAATAAAATTTGATATGAACCGCTCGATTTTATAGCTCGATTAAAAAATTTTTTTATTAATTTCTATAAACAAATCGTTAAAAAATTTCAAAAATATATTTTTACGATTAGATGTTGCGAAAGAAGTTGTCAAAAATTTTCTGCTGAAATTTAATCACAAAAAGGTTTCATTTTCATATCAAAAAATATTTTTTATGTAATTTTTTTTATTATATTTTCTTAATTAAAATAAATAATATTAAATATGTTTTATTTTTTGATTCCTAAACCTGAAATAAAACTCACGTGAGAAACTATCCTGTTGTGAGACTTTTCATTTCTGATTTCTATTAAAACGCTTTCATGAAATCGCTTTAAGGAATTTTTTGTAAAATTTATTATGCTGATCATTGGCACAAATCAATATCAATTTACGTTGTCTTAGGTGTAATAAAAAGTCAGGCGATCTTGTTTTTTTTTTCTTGGGGATTTTCTTAGGTTTTTGTTTTAATTTTCTTCTTAGAGATCGAAACTGATTAGATCTCTTGCTGTGAACTATGAATTTTGTTATGTAAGATGTCCCTTCAAGGATTATTTTGAAGGATTTGTTTACCAAAACCTTCGATTATGTAATTGTTATGGAATTTCAAAGCGGTGTTTGATAAAATTTTAGTCAAGAAATTTACGAAAATTTTGTAAAGGATTAAATTTTGAACTTTTGTATCAGACCAAAAATTTTGGAAGTTTTAATTTTTTCTTTCAAAAAAGTATATAAAATTAAAAAATAAATACAAATTTCAAAAAATGGTTTGTAATTAGAAATTTTTGTAAATCTCATTAAACCTCACAATTCAAGTTGAACGAACTTAATTGACGGTCATTCTTTAAAAATTACCAAAAATTATCACAATTCAATTAAAAATCAAACAACTTTTGATTTCCACGAATTTACGCTTACATAATTTAATAATTCATTGAGAAATTCTGAAACTTTAATTTCTTTTTATTCCTTTATTGATTTACTTGTCTTTCATTTCTTTTCTCCCCATTTATTCTGCACATTACTTATATTTTAATTAAACAAAATAAAGTAAAAAAAAAAAAACATTTCTTCACGTTTTCTGTTATTTCAACTTGCTTACTTCACCCGTCAAATGAATGCAAATCAGAAGAAGTAAACTTTTTTTTTTATCAAACTCTTCATTCAAATCTACGTATGATGAATACTGATTTTTAATAAAGACCTGAAAGACCTCTTTGATTGATGCCATTTCGACGACTTGCCAATCGAGAATTTATTGACATTATTATTTTTTACAATCAAAATGAAAAAGAAATTGAAAGAAAATGAGCAAAAAATAGAAAGAATTACTTAAAATAAGGAAAGAGAAATGAGTAGCTACTGGCTTTTGTTTATTGTTTCATAGTCCGATATTTCATTTTACTTTTTTTTCATTTTATTATTATTAAATCAATACAATTAACATTCATACATGTGTCTCCATTTATTTTCTATTTATTTCTAAAATACAAATACTTAATAAATATCTCGTTGTTGATATCTGAATTAAATATTTTATATTGGTATTATTTATTTATTCGCTAACTTAATTCCATCGATCATTTGACAGTCGAATGGGACGATAGAGGATATGTTATATCGGGAATGTTTAAAGTTTTGGTAGCTGGTGTTCTTATTGTAGTTGTGTAGGAATTATAGTTTTTTAAATTTTTCGAATTTTAAGATCTAAATACCTACCTTAAATTTTTTTTAAAATTCGTTTTTAAATGAATTTTTCTAAAATTTTGAAACGTTTACTTTTTTATTTATTTTTGTGTTTAAATTTAAATTCGAAGCTTTAAGAAATTTTCATTTCTAAATTTTTATTCCTATTTAATAAATGAAAATTTTTATAACTTTTTTTTTAAAATTAAAATTAAATTTTAAAAAATTTGAAGTTTTTTTTATAAAATTAGAAAATTTAATTTAATAATTTGCTTAACAAAAAAAATAGTGATATCTAAATCAGAATATCTTAAGTAACTAATCATAAAATTAAATAAGATTTTAAAAATTTAATAATTTAAAAAAGAAACTCCAAAAATTTAATAAATTATCAATAAAAAAATGATTTAATTCAACCTTAAAGTGAAACATGAAAGAATTCCTTTTTTTCTCATAATGACATCATTCATGCATTGTTATCAGTCGCTATAACTCATTCAATATTTACTCGTGTAGATGTCCCTCCATATGTGTGTGCGTGTAGTTAATTTTACATGATTAAATATTTTGTTTATCTATTTACCTGCTTTTTATATACTCATATAGAAGAAGAAAAAAAAGCTTGTGCAAATAAAATATCTCTTTTCTACTAATGAGTTGAGTCAACAATATTTTTTTGCTGTTATCTCGCACATATGAGTCGTTCTCACTCAGGTGTTCAAATCACCGGCAACAATTTTTTTTTTCTTCTCTTTCTCAAATTTTTATTTCATATAAAAAGCTAGTCAAAAGAGATTCAAGAGAGCCACATGCCGTGAATTAAAGTAAAAAAATAATTTTATACGATTTTGAATAAAAAAAAAAAAACATTTGAGCGAAGGTAGAAAACTAGTCGAATTATTGTTTGCTACTTCTCCCTCCTCTCTTTCTTCTCTTTTTTCACGTTCAACACCAACAACAACAAAACTTCCATCCATCCAATATGCGGTGTTTGTTGACTTTTTTTTTCCAACTCATTGAATCAATTTTTTTTTCTCTTTCGATACTTTTTTATCCGATCAGTTTTACTTTGTCGCTGTATCTGATCAAACGTTTTTTATCCTCATTTGTGAACGTCGTGTGCTCTGTTGTTTATTGCGATACTTCTTTCATACATTTTGTATCGTTGTCGAGAGTGGATAGAAATTTTTTTACGCGCGAGGAAATTTTTATTTTGTTTGAGGACGAAAATTTTAATTTTGAATATTAAATAAAAAAAAATAATTAAATTTAATTGTAGTTCCTCAATCTGAAAAAAATCTGAAATATTCAAATTTGATAAGTCAACAATAGTTTAACTGAAATTAAGAGCAAAGTTTAATAAACTGGATTGAAAAATTTTAAACTCTAAAATTGAAAAGTGAAATTTGAAAACTTTTTGCAAAAAATTTAGTTTTGTTAAAAAAATTAAATTTTAGATAAGAAAAATTAAAGAATTGAGAAAACATAAATTAAGTGAACAATTAAAATAAAACAGAATCAAAAAATTTTAAGAACAAAAAAATCAAACTTTGCTTTCAAGAAAAATTAAAACTAAATCCAAAATTAACTTTACATTAAAAAGTTGAATAAATTTTGTTTTTAAGACAAATTTATTTTTAAAAAAGTTAATAATAATTTTATCAAAAAATAAAACTTAAAACAAAAAAATAACAAAAAAAAAAAAAAAATCACCAAAAGGACACACCAATTGCCAACAACCAACTCATCAAAAAAAAAACCCAATTGGCGCCACCAAACGAAATTATCAGAAAACCAGCAAGATTAGTGTAAAAGTTAACATCACAACTTGCCAAACACGAATTCAACTTTTAAAAAAGATAAACTTGATAAGAAAGTCAATTTTTCTTCTACTTGGAAATCGATAACAGACAATCAACATCGAAGTGCATTTTAAAAGCGACTTTAAAATTTATAAGAAAGTCAATTTTTCTTATCAATTCTGCACGCAAAACCAATTGAAAAGTAAAATAGAGGAACTGAACTGGAATCATTTTATATAAGCTGAGTCAAATAGGACTAAAAAGTTGAATTAGAAATACTTGAAGTGTTATAAATTCAAGTATTGCAAGCATTCGCATAATCAGTAAGCTTAAAAGTGAAGTTAAAGAAAGTTGATAAGGAAATTCTGTTGAAAAACGACTGTTAGTCACGAAAAAGGTGGAGACAAAAGCTTTAATTGAAAAGTTGAAAATTGGTTGCTAAATCAAAAATTAAATTTGATTTCTCAAGAATTTTTTTTAGAAATTTGAAATCAAAAAATTTGCGTCAAAAAAAATTAAAAATTTTTAAAGTAAAAAAATATTTCAAAAATTTTAAGATTTAAAAAATAATTTAATTTGCAATCTTAAAAAAACTTTGCACTCCATAAAAATTAAACTTCAGCCTAGTAAAATCCGTGAAACTTCATACCATAGAAAAGCAACCGTCAAGCTTGCATGAAAAAAATATCTACACGAGCTGTGAGGCAAAAAAATAAATAAATTAAATAAAAAATAAAAACTGCGTTGTGTGAGGTATAATTTTCAAATCGGTGTAATAGAAGTAAAAAACTGTGCATAGCAAATTGTGAACTGTCTTAAAATTTATGAACTAATCTTGTAAATTTATGAACTAAAACAATCGTGAGCTGCTGAAATCTCAACTTGAGCTTAAAGAAAATTTAAACTTTAGTGTCTAAAGAACTGTCAAAACTGTCGGATATAAGTGAAGCTTAAAAACTTGTGAGAACTAGAAGAAAATCAACAGCAAAAAGCAGAAGTAAAAGTTGAATGTGAACAAGAACAGAAATTATCGCTTATTAAATTAAGAAAAATTAAATTTCATATATACACAAAGATCGCTGCTAAATTACACTAAAGTGATTAAAAATTATCATAATAAGAGCAAGGAAAGGAGAAAAAAGTGCAATAATAATTGCATGATAATTTTATGCATAAAGCACTACGAGACGAGTAACGGTTTATGAATATTAGAGTATTTATATCTATATCACGACACATCTAGGCAGTGTGAAAGGCATTTAGTGTGGCTTAAAGTGTCGAAAACGTAATTTAAAGTACGGAAAATATTCATTATTCATATTATTAATATCTTAATTTCATAAAATCTATTGATCGATCGATGTGTCATTGTATATGCAAATACAATAAATGCCAGTGATTATTAATTAATTAAAAATCAATAACGACATTCTTTTTAATCGCAATAAAAATTATTTAATGAGACGAAAATTATAAGGTTTATGGATGCGGTAGGAGATCAAATTGTTCCATCATCAAATTTCTATGTAATGCAGGTGAGTTTTTGAGATGTTTTAAAGATTTTTTTGATTTTAAGAGTTTAAATTTACTTAATTAGAATTAAATTGAAGAGTTTTAATAATGAATAAGAGTAAACATTTATTCCAATCGAAAATGACTTTTTTTTAAAAAAATATTTTACCAAAAAAGTTATAATTTGAAGAAAAAAACTTATTAAATTTTTCTTTGTTTTTTTTTCTAGTTTTTGAACTAAAAATCCAAAAAATTTAAAATTTAAGATCATTGAAGATTTTAAAAAATGGTAAAATAAATTTTTGAATAAATATTAATTTGTTTATCACATATTGAATAAATTCAGTTTTTGAACGAAAAACTCTTCTAACATAAAAGAAAAATATTTTTTGCCTCTTTTTATAATCAAACAACCCAAAAAAGACTCGAAATAAATTTTTCAATATAATACAAATAAATTGAAAAACCTTGAAAACTTCCATATCATAAAAACTAATAAATTTTTTTGCAAAGTGTAAAGCTTATGCTCACATAAGTCAAGTCAAAAATCAATGAGCAAGACTTATGTCTTATCAGAGTTATCAGTCACACTTGATAATAAAATTCTTGTTTCGTTCACAATATTTTCATTTTTTTCTTCTTTTTATCGTCTTCAATTTGATTAGCTGTATAATGTTTAATGTGTTTTAAAAATATCAAGCAAGATAACGGAGCATTAGTCATTGATAAGGAGAAAAAAAGTAATAAAATATAAAATTTATTTATGAAGAATTTTTTTTTCATGAAACACTTCCGAAAACTTCTTGTGAATTATTTTTTTTTTTTAATTGAGTTTTTGGGAAAAATCAACATAAAAGTTTCATGAAAAATGAGGAAATAAAGACTAAAAGCTTTTTATGAATAAATTATCGGCATTCTCGCTTTAAACGTGTCAATTTATGTCACTTCCGTGGAAAGTTTTAAAGCTTTGCTTATTTTCTAGATAAAAGAGTCAGTTATAGTGCTGGGTAAATAGCTATATTGGCTTGTTAGTTGGAATGAATCATAAAGCACAAATGAGAATATTTTAAAACGGATTTCATGAGAATTAAGTTTAAATTTAGAATTAAAATTAGCTTCAATATTTTTTTTTGTTTAAAATTTGACACACAAAACATGAAAGATTCACGTCAGAACTTCCATTCATAAAAAAAACTTAGCACGCAATTTTTATTTCCACACATAAGTCATGTGCCATTCTTCATTTCTTATCTCGACTAAAAAAAGACAACTTTTTATCTTTATTACAATAATATTTAATGAATAATTTTGTTGATGACGAATTTCGTGGTGTCTTATTGTCTCAGACATCAAAAACAAAAGAGGAAAAACAGACACTTAAGAATAAATAAATCATTTCCGATATCGTCTTTAAACAAATTTTTTGTCATTTAATGTTCACGAAAAAAAGTGTCGTTTGCGATAAGAAATGTAAAAAAACAAATCAAATAAAAGAGAATACAAGTTTTTCTGATGCGCGCATGAAATAAATTTTCTGACGGTTTTATGACTCGATTCTATTGGAAAAGCTATAAAAATTGCGGCTTTTGTGATTCTTATTCTTTTGTGCCTTGTTTTATGTTATTTGATCTTCTTTTTTATGATCATTGAAGCTCAAAATAATTCAATGAATTTTTATGATGATTAAAAATTGTTTAATAAATTTGAAAATTAACGAATTAATTATTGGAGATTGGAAAGTTTCGTTCAGGTCTTTTTCTTGCATGTTCACATATTTTTGGTGATGATGCATGTCATTATCAAGTTTCATGATAAATTGTCCTTTTTAAAATATTTTCATGTCTTACAAAAAAGTCCACAACTCATTAATTCATTTACTGACCAAATTCTTATTATTCTTGCTATTACTTACATCCAATAATGACCTTTTGACATTGCGCAATAAAAACTTCATTTTATGACATTCATCGAATATCCAACTTTACGTTACTTACATGCTGAGTGACAATCGAGAAGAATAAAGTTTTTTTTTTCTTTTGTGTACATAAAGATAAACAATCTGGATGGAGTGAAGTCAATAAATGCCAATATTAACGCCATGTCGTCAATGGTACATTAATTATTATGTACACTTATTGCTGCATGATATCAAGTGAATGTTTATAGATTTTTATTTAAAATGAAAACCTCACATCGTCATGAAGTGCAAATATGTTCTGTTCGCGAGACAAGAAAAGGAAAAGGAGAAAATATTGAGATTGAAGGAATAAGTTTGAGTTACAAATGAATGTTGGGTGAATGTGAAGCATTTTAGGGTTATTTGAATTTCAAATGTGTGGTTTTGAGTAGTTTTGGGTAAATTTTGTCATTTTTGGGTCACTCTAATAAAATTGAGAATTCAAAAATGTTTTGGTCACAAAATTTTATAATATGCCAGAAAAAATCAAAACTAACGTTAAACTGAACAAAATTCTACAAATTTTAGAAAAACTTATGCAAAAATTAAATTAAAAAAATTAATAAACTCATATCTTACAATAAAAATTACACGCAACAAAGTTAATAATCTTAATTGATACTAAAAAAAATCAAATCCATTAAAAGTCATAAAATTTACACACAAAAATAAAGACAAACTTTACCAAATAAAATGACATCCCAGACAAATTGTAGACACAACACAACACCTATCGTCCTAATATAGAAAATCTACACACATATTAAATTGTACTTAGAAGGCGCAAAAAAGGCACAAAAAGAAGAAAAAAAAAAAAGAATTTAAATTCCATTTTATTATTGTCAATAAAGTAGATTCAACAAGCACATACCACAATAATATGCAAGTGAAGACGAGCTTATAAGAATTCAACGGTGCTATATGGACTTATTCAATTTAAATTCTTTGTAGCGAGAAACAATTTTTTTCTTATTCTTATTCTTCTTACTCATTTGGCTTAGAAGAAAATGGAACTGCTAATAAAAATAAATATAAATAACAAAAAAAAGAGCAGAATGAATTGATGACTAAAAAGAATATCTTCCTTATGTACGATATGTGTGTGCGGTTGGACAATAACTTCAACACTTTAAAACGCATCCTAAATGAGCTCGCGCATTAAAATGTCATAAAAATTTTAATTTTATTAAATGAAACAAAAAATACATTTTTATTGATCGTGTGGGGATTTGGACGATCTTTAGCAACATTCTTGTGAGGTTCTCGATTTTTTTTTTGCATATTTTTTCTGCATTCTCGTGGGGAAAGAAATTTAAAACTAATTATTTAAATGAGATTTTCATATTCACACCGTTTCACGTTGTGAATATATTGATTTCGATACACTTGAAAAATCGTTTTTTTAGTTTTTTGGCGCCAAAACTCAAAATTTTCATAAACAGTTCGGTGTGAAAAGTTCGGCCTCAAAATTATCTACAAAATACAAAAAACCGCATTGAAAAAGGTATTGATGCCACCGGACACGACCCCAAATAGTGGTGGTGTATGCTTACAAGCACGTTGGTTCGTCGCATAACTCAACTACGAAAAAATTTTTTTTTGTCAAAAATGTCTCAAAATGTGCACATTATCACTCAAAAGTGCTGTGAATCTTTTGGTGCCGATCCATGCAGACTATTCCGAGAAACTAACGAAATAGTGTGTTTTTTGAGCATATTTTAGCCGATTATTGCAAAATACATTTAAAAAATTTCACACAAATTGAAAACTGAACTTTTTTGATCAAAATCAATAAAATATGAAGTTTTGTTGAGAAAAAATGCAAAAAAATTTTTTAGCCACCAGTACACCTCCCACAAACCTAAATTTTGGAAAAATTCGTGTGGTTCACTGTGTGGATGGATTTTTGTAAAATTTTCTGTTTTTGATCAATAAATGCGAGAACTTTTATGGAAAAATACCAAAAATATTTTTAATCCAAGTTTAGTTGGTCAAAAAGTCGAAAAAGTTCAAAAAATCGGCATTTTTTGGACGTTTCACCCTCCTGTACTTACAGTTCAGTCTTAAAAATTACAGAAACTTGTGATTATTGTAGCTTATAAATAGACCTAAAAGACGTACACACATTGTCATATCCAAAAACATCAATTAGTGCTTCAAAATTGAGTCCAAATGTGAAAATTTTCGATTTTCTTAGGAACTTTTGTTTTCAATCTTATGCAAAGCGAAGCTTTGCTGATCCGATTGAGCCTTAATCTTTAATCTTATGCAAAGCGAAGCTTTGATTGGCCTGATCGAGTCCTAATCTTCAATCTTATGCAAAGCGAAGCTTTACTGACCTGATGGAGTCTTAATTGCAATCTTATGCAAAGCGAAGCTTTGCTGATTGATTGAGACTTAATCATCAATCTTATGCAAAGCGAAGCTTTGCTGACCCGATGGAACCTTAATCTTCAAACTTATGCAAAGCGAAGCTTTGCTGACCCGATGGAGTCTTAATCTGCAATCTTATGCAAAGCGAAGCTTTGCTGGCCAATCGAATCCTAATCTTCAAACTTATGCAAAGCGAAGCTTTACTGACCGATCGAATCTAATCTTCAAACTTATGCAAAGCGAAGCTTTCGACCTGATTGAGACTTAATCTTCAATCTTATGCAAAGCAAGCTTTGCTGACCCGATCGAATCCTAATCTTCAAACTTATGCAAAGCGAAGCTTTGCTATTGTCGTCTTAATCTGCAATCTTATGCAAAGCGAAGCTTTGCTGACCCGATCGAATCCTAATCTTCAATCTTATAAAGCGAAGCTTTACTGATTGATTGAGCCTTAATCTTCAAACTTATGCAAAGCGAAGCTTTACTTGACTGATGAATCTAATCCTTCAAACTTATGCAAAGCGAAGCTTTGCTATTGACCCGAATCTAATCTTCAAACTTATGCAAAGCGAAGCTTTGCTGACCTGATGGAATCCTAATCTTCAGACTTATGCAAAGCGAAGCTTACTGGCCGACCTGATTGAGACTTAATCTTCAATCTTATGCAAAGCGAAGCTTTGCTGACCCGATCGAATCTAATCTTCAGACTTATGCAAAGCGAAGCTGCTGACCTGAATCGAATCCTAATCTTCAAACTTATGCAAAGCGAAGCTTTACTGACCCGATGGAGTCTTAATCTGCAATCTTATGCAAAGCGAAGCTTTGCTTACCCGATTGAGACTTAATCTTCAGACTTATGCAAAGCGAAGCTTTGCTGACCCGATCGAATCCTAATCTTCAGACTTATGCAAAGCGAAGCTTTGCTGACCCGATCGAATCCTAATCTTCAAACTTATGCAAAGCGAAGCTGCTGACGATGGAGTCTTAATCTGCAATCTTATGCAAAGCGAAGCTTTGCTGATTGATTGAGTCCTAATCTTCAAACTTATGCAAGCGAAGCTTTGCTGACCCGATGAATCCCAATCTTCAAACTTATGCAAAGCGAAGCTTTTACCTGATGGAGTCTTAATCTGCAATCTTATGCAAAGCGAAGCTTTGCTGACCCGATTGAGACTTAATCTTCAATCTTATGCAAAGCAAAGCTTTGCTGACCCGATTGAGTCCTAATTTTCAATCTTATGCAAAGCGAAGCTTTGCTGACCCGATGGAATCCTAATCTTCAATCTTATGCAAAGCGAAGCTTTGCTGACCCAATACAGAGTTTTGGAACGGTGTGAATATGCACATGAAGCGTGATCCGCTTCATTACTAGTTTTAAATAAATTTTTTATGATAATTTTTTTCTAGTTATTAGTTAAAAGACTTGTGCGATATTGCATTACAATTTTTCTTATGAAGTGCATTTGTTGGGGTTGTGGCCATGAATTTATTCTGATTTTGTTAGAGATTGGATAGAAAACTTTGGAATTTATGCAGGAATTTGATCACTAGATGAGTTTGAAATTGCACACAGCTCAAAGACAACCAGACATCCTTGACATCTTATATTTGAAACTAAATACCTCAAAAATTCCTCAATTTTATAATTTATCATTTCATCATCCATTTGAACATAAATCATGACAATTCAATATAAAAATCTCTAACTGTAAGACAATACCAAGCTACATTATCATACTAAATCCTTGTCTTAAACAAAGTCCAAGACATAAATCAAACAACAAAATATCCAACAATAATCTTTCTTTATCAATCTAGTGAGATCCGCTTGATTTCATTTTATGCAAAAGACTTGTGCCTGCTTGTCGTTTACTTCTACTTTATCTCATTTTACGTAACAGAAGTCCAATTGAAAAGTTCAATCATTAAAAAAGTGCACTACATGCCGATAAATTTTTTTCTACTTTGCAATTTTCTTTTCAACTCTCATTGAATGTAGTTGAATAAAAAAAAATATAATGACTATGTTTCGAAGTCATTTTGCTTAGTAATGAAATTTGATAGTCCAATAAAACACAAAGTTTCTCTATTTTTATTCAGAAGAGATTCAGAGTCGATGTGAGAGAGAAATATGTCCACTTTAATGGCTATACTGGCTTTTAGTGAATGTCAAAGGCTTAAAATGTATATTTTTGATATTTTTTTATACGCCATAAAAAATTTGTATGAGGAAAAAAAAGTCTATAATAAAATACGTACGAATCAGCGCTTCATATCATATGGTGGCGACTTAAATGATAGAACAAGCAAAGAGCGTCATAAAATCATTCACATACAGTCATTTACGTTTCTCGATCCTTTAAAAACTATAATAAATATAATTTATGCGATCGATCGATTTCTTTTCGATTTAAATTTTTTTTTTATATATTGGTGCTAAAAATATTATGACTATCGGGATACATGCTGGAAAAAAATCAATAAAAAACTATTTTTTGCACTATTTTTTATGACACGCTTCAGGGTAATAAAAGTTTGTGATTTTTTTTTTTTTTATTGGGTGAAATGAAAATTTGTGTAAAAGTGACAAGTTTTGGCGGTTAAATGATTTTTTTGTTAGAATTTAAAAATTTGGATTTAAAAAAATTCAATTGAAAATTTTAAATTGAATTTGAAATTGAATAAAAAAGCTTTAAGTTAAAAAAAAATTGTATTGAAAATTTGAAATTAAATCTTCAAATAAAAATTTTGAATTATAAAAATTTAAAGAGTTTATAAAAGTTTGAAATTTTAAAATATTCAAAAAGATGAAATAAGATGAAATAATTTCAAATATTCTTAAAAAAGGAGTGATTTTATTTTCGAAATCAACCTTTCAAAATTTTTCCCATTTATCACACCAAAAAACCATAAATTCAACACTTACGAAAATAATCTTTTAAAAATTCCATTCTCATGCTCAACAACTATCCATATTCAAATAATATACATTAAATCCACTTAAATCCTAATCACATTAAGCTCTGAATCAGTAATAGTCATAATTTTTCCCTGATATGAATTAAGATAAACCTTAAAAAGGCACTAAAAAATAAATGTTAATAAAATTTATTATTCTACTAATTTTTAATCTAAATTATCAATAAATTTATTAAATCATAATCATATTCAAGCATGCATGCAAGCTACTCAAGTATTTTGCTTGCAATAAGCTCATTTGATTAAAAAAAATGCATGAAAAATGCGAAAGAGAAAAATTTAATTTAATAATTTTTCTGGTTAATAAATAAATACATAGTTATTGACAGAAAATAGTAATAATAAATATACATATATGTGCATATGATATTTATAATATCAATTGTGTAATATCAATTTGTTGAATGCAGCAATGAGGTGATAAAAAATTTATATTTTATTCATATTTGCATGAAAGTCTACACAGATGGAGATATAATTAAATTTGTAGGTTTTGTTGTATAATTTTTGGGAAATTTTAACTGTTTGAAAATTTTCGAAATGGATGATTTTAAAAATTTTTGTTTCGATTATTTTTTAACAAAATATTTGAAAAAAAATTCCAAAATTCAAGAAAATAAAATTTAAGATGAATAATTTAATTAAAAATTTTACGTTTATTCGAAAAAAATTATCAATTTGTCAATTAATTCTAGCAAAACTTAAAGAATCCTCAAAGTATAGCAAATAAATACCACATAAAGATAAATTGATGTAGATTAATTAGATAAATTGCATTTTTTGTAATTTAATACATTTTGCATGAATGAATGAATGATTCATTTAACTAAAATTTCAAATACAACCTCTTCCCGCCCGCCTATCTATATCTATCTCTTATGGTGTCTACATGCACATTGGCACAATATTTATGCTCTTTAAAGTATCTTTTTTTTTCTTCGGTAATATTTATCGATTTTAACTGAATTTCATTATTTTACTATTATGAAATGAAAATGAATTGTGGCTGCACATATATGTAAATATACATGTGCAAATAATGTGCAATAATACTTTATAAAATATATTCATTGAGATATGTATCAGAGATTCATATTAAAGGTCTCTTCATGTGGAAAATGCCTACATCATCCTCTGGGCGATGTATCAAGTATGAGAAAAAATGCACTTTTAGTTTGAAATATTTTTTTTTTGTTCAGATTGAGGTTAGATGACGCAGTTAATGAATGGAATTTGAAAATTGATTAATGGGGTGATGAATCATATGAGAAAATTAATTTAATTGAATTATAAAAGAATGGGAGTTGAAATGGTAGATGTTGAAGTACGCAATTTGAAAAATTTTTGAAAAGTATTTCAGAGTAAAAAATTAATGTTTCTTTTAAAAAATGTCTTTTTTTACTTTTTTAAAATTTAAAAGAATTTTTTAAATCGTCAACTTTTAAAAACCAATGAGAAAAATTTTACAAAAAATTTAATAAATTCAAAATTCAGCTTTCTTAAAAAAATCAAAATTTCTTTTTTAGCTTTTGAAATTAAAACATTAATTATCTAACTTTGAAATTTCAGAAAAAAAAGCTCACATAATTAATATTTTTTTCGAAAAAGAGTCAATGAAATGCTAAAAACAAACTGTGTCAACGCAAGTACAGAAAAATCAATATTTTACAACTCCATCCATGCCATCTACACATATATCGACATTTCTAAATATGACGAATAATATTTCATTTTTTATGTGTATATTTAAAAATAATTAGCTATGCTGGTGGAAAAAAATTTCCATATTCTTTTTTTTCCCATTTAAAAAACACCATCGTAGTTTTGCCGAAACGCACCACATTTCTCGCTCAACAAAGTTAGAGTTTGCGTGGTTGAGAGCTTTACAGTCATACAATGTTGAAAAAGAAAAAAAAATCAATTAATGATTATATGGTTGGTAGTTTATTAAGGGAAGAGGAATGGAAATAAAAAAGAATTATTTTCATAAATT
The DNA here is from genome assembly GCA_026123125.1 of Chironomus striatipennis. Classification (NCBI taxonomy): domain Eukaryota; kingdom Metazoa; phylum Arthropoda; class Insecta; order Diptera; family Chironomidae; genus Chironomus; species Chironomus striatipennis. The sequence continues at coordinate 42,799,158 of CM047392.1, read as the reverse complement.
TCATTTCATGATTGTGGCTGTTGTTGTGCAAAAAAAAATAAAACAAAGGGAAAAGAATTATTTATGTACATCAAACAAGCTGTTTCACCCATTTAATAACAGACATTTTTTACTAATGGATTTTGCGCTTTTAATAAAATTTATAAAGAGTGGAATTGATGATGAAATAAGGGAGAAATTTGTTGAATTACTCAAGTTAAATTAAAAGCTTTTTTAATGCTCGCTTGGGAACTTTAATTCTGAATATATTCATGATATCCAAAATTATGTGATCAGTCTTTATCTTAATTCCATATACACTTGAATACTATCGTAAATAATGTGATTCATTTGTTCATTTACAAAACAGAGACGAAAAAAAATATGTGAAGTAGAACTTGAGACTTGTTAACAGTTAATCCTTTTTACAGCTTTTCATTGACACAATACGATTGTTGCAACATTTTTGCATACTTATTGAATTTTATTTCCATACTTTTTTTTGCTGTTCATGAGAAATATTTAAATTTTTCTTAATGACGACAATTCATATCGAATGAGCTTACATGTGTAGCCATTTATAGTTAATCACTTACAACATTTTTCATTTTTTTTTTCTCGCGAGCTATTTTTTGCAGAAGGAAATAACAAAAAATTTCGTGAACTTCTTGTATTTAATTTTATTTAAATGAATTCATTGACTTTATGGATTGTGGACGGAGGTTAACTTTAATTTTAATATTTGCCTCAATTTGCCTCATAGGAACTATTAAGTGCTTTTAACAATATTCAGTAGCAATAATAGCAAGGAGTTTGTAATTATCATCTGGAATATTGATCGTAATAGACTCATATCTGTATGATTAGTATGAAAAGGTATTAAAATTATTTAGCATAGCAGTGCAGGAGACTGACTGATTGAATAATCATATGAAAGCGATCAAAGTGATGAAACATTAATGTTCAATGAAATAATAATGCATTTAGCTTACAGACAACTGAACAACTCAAATCGTGAGGTTCAATTCGCATTGGTTTCTTATTTTCCGTAGAAATTTTGCTATTCATATTTCATGCTGAATACAGTCATCATATATTATGAAAATATCTTTAAAATGAACTTTAAAATTGCATGAATTTTTCTCTCTTTTTTTTCAATGAATATTATTGAAATATCTTATTTTTATTTCATTTTCAATACCACATGTATCGATCGGAAAAAGTGGAACTAATGCATGTCATTTTGAATTCAATTTCAAGTGCCTTATTTTTTTGAAAAGTCATTTTGCCAAATTTATTGAAAAGATCACAATTATCGATTGATCATCTTCCTCAAAATCCATCAAAATTTTTTTTTTTATTTGAAATTTAGATCAAACACTTGAGAATAGTGTATGTACTTGAGAATCTGATTAATAACTTAAGTACACACCTATCGTGATGTCGACAGCACTCGTAAGTCAATGAGATCACTTATTCATAGACATAAGATTATGAGATGACGAGATGAAATGAAATTGATGAATATTGTTTGTTAGATGTATCATTGATTGTTACTAGGAATTTTTTTTTAAGATATTGTCATATCCGTTTGAGTAAAGTAAAATATTTTAGTTTTAAAATGTTTAAAATATTAATTTTTATGGTCTGAGCATCAAAAGTTGCAAAAACTAGCTCAATCAATTATAATTTCCATAAAAAAACCTTTTATTGCCATTTAACAACATTTGACATGAAAAAAATATTCCTTCTGATTTAACTTCAACTCTGCAAATAATATAATATGCTACGTCAATTAACTACAGATTCATTCATGCTTGCTTCCTTCTTGTTTCTCTCATTTATAATAACAATTTACTTTTTTTCAAATATCAATGCGCACACAAGCTCTCCAATTTAAGGTAAATTTCCATTTCATTTTAGTAGTTTTAATGAAATAGGCAATCGCTTATTATTATTGCGTAATTTCCATGCTAGATTGAAATTACCTTTTGTACTTAGTTTGTATCTATAAAGCTATCGTTTGTGTATTCAAATAAGGTATATCGCAATAATGTCACAAATGATGCTGCATTTAAAGGCTGAAGTGTATCAATAACTTTTTACTTCATGCTTTCAATTTTTTAATGCTGTGCATGATTTTTTTGCTAATGGGAGTCTGTGACTTTAGAGGTTTGATGTTTTGTGGAAAATTGTGTCATTTTTGGGATCTTTATGTTTCATGGAAATGTCTAAAAGACTTATGCTGCTCTTTTGAATAAATCAGAATTTGAAAGATTTTAATTTATTAATTATTTAGGTTTAAATTAATAATAAATTTTAAAGACAAAAATTAGTATAAAATTTGAATTTTCAAAAACCGTTACAAGTCAAAACTAAAATTACTCCAAATCTTTTTGCAAATTTTAACAAAAGTTTAAAGTTTAAAGAAACTATCTTCAAAAATTTAAATTTTTTATAAAAGATTCATCTCTTTTTTTGCAATTCCTTTCCAATATCGCTTAAAGGAATAGACCTTATGTACTTGTATAACATTATATTCATAACATGATTCCATCAAAGATAAATCTCTTAAATAGCGCAAAATGAGAAAGATCGAACAAAAAAAAATAACTTTTGAAGGAGGTCCAATAATTTAATTGAATTTATTTGAAATGATATTTTAAATTTTTTATTATATTCATGAAAAAAAAACTCATCAAATAAATTGAATTAATTTTTTTCTTGTGTATGATGAAATGAAAAAAAAAAGAAATCTGAAGGAAAAAGTCATTCGTCATTGATAGACGAAATAACAATAAATAACATATATTTTTTTGGAGTACGAAGCTTATTCATTCAGAAAGTTATTTCCATTCAAGCATACATTAGTTGTGTCTGTTGATAAGCATAAATAATTTTGCATGAATCGTTTTGATTTTGATTCAATGATGAAATTTTTTTGCTTCAAATTGAAGAATGAAATTGAGTAGCAGAGCTGGAATAAGAGATATAACCTCAAAAATCTTCAATCAATTATTTTTAAACGTAAATTCACTCTTTATTAATCCTCAAGTCGCAATTTTCATCTTCATTAATTAAAGATTCCATGTCGAATTCACAATATGAATGTATTATGATTACGATTATGACTACAATATGGCACAAGCATTATCCAAATATAGTAAGAAAGAATTATTATCAGAGACACTTAATTAATGTTTGAGATCATTAACCCACGTATATATTCAATTTTCTCTCAACTTTTTCTTTCTTAACATTTTTTTTTCCTTCCTTTCCCATAAAGGTTATCCAACCGATATCGCCGCGTGTCTCATGATTCTTTAATCTTCTTTTATTTGTTCTTCTTTACACTTCTCTTCTTCCTTTTTATTATCTTCCCTTTCTTTTGTAATCTTCTTATTATTACACTTAATTCGGAACTGGAATTTAAGAAGAATGAGTTTGGTTATTTTTGAGTGTGTCCATAAACTAAATTTATTTTTTGTTAAGTAAGTTAAAAATGTCACTTGTATAACAAATTTAAAAACAAAAAATATTTTTAAAACATTAATAAATTGATATTTTTTTTAAAAAAAAAAATGATTTTTTACTTTCTGCGCTTATTTTCCAGCCAGAAAGTCTCCAAAATCATTTTCTTACATCTGCTGTATTACTTTATTTTTATGAACTCAAAAAAAGCGAAATCAGAAGAAATTCTTCTTTAATATGAACATTTGAGTCAGTGACTACGGGTATAAGCAAAAGATACGACACCGCCTACGATTTCATTTATATATTTTCTGCTTTTTATTCTCTTCATCTTTTTATTACAACTTCTACATATGTGACTCTTTTTTCGTTTTTAACACTCTGCTGTAGATGTTTACTGTTGATGAACAAACGTTGTATGCGACAATAAAAAATAATGTTCATGAATGATTTCATGTTTTTAAAAAGTTTTTTTTCTAAATAAACGCTGATTATTATAAAAATTTTTGATTTTTGTTTAATTTAAAAAGTTAAAAATATAAAAAAACTAGTAATGAAGCGGATCACGCTTCATGTGCATATTCACACCGTTCCAAAACTCTGTATTGGGTCAGCAAAGCTTCGCTTTGCATAAAAAAAAAAAGTTAATTAGAGGATTCCATCAGGTCAGCAAAGCTTCGCTTTGCATAAGATTGAAAATTAGGACTCAATCAGGTCAGCAAACTTTGCTTTGCAGATTGAATTAAGTCTCAATCGGTCAGCAAAAGCTTCGCTTTGCATAGATTACAGATTAAGGCTCATCGGGTCAGCAAAGCTTCGCTTTGCATAAGTTTGAAGATTGGGATTCCATCGATTGTCGCTTCGCTGCATAGGATTTTGAATTAGGACTCAATCGGGTCAGCAAAGCTTCGCTTTGCATAAAGTGCAGATTAGACTCCATCGGGTCAGCAAAGCTTCGCTTTGCATAAGTTTGAAGAAGATTGCAAGTTCGATCGGGTCAGCAGCTTCGCTTTGCGTAATCGGGTAGTTCGATCGGGTCGTAAGCTTCGCTTTGCATAAGTCTGAATTAAGTCTCAATCGGGTAAGCAAAGCTTCGCTTTGCATAAAGATTAAGATTAAGACTCCATCGGGTCCTTCAGCTTCGCTTTGCATAAGTTGAAGATTAGAAGTTCGATCCAGATTCAACCAGCTTCGCTTTGCATGAGATCTGAAAGATTAGGATTCGATCGGGTCAGCAAAGCTTCGCTTTGCATAAGATTAATTAAGTCTCAATCGGGTCAGCAAGCTTCGCTTTGCATAAGTCTGAATTAGGGTTCATCGGGTCAGCCAGCTTCGCTTTGCATAAGTTTAATTAGGATTCAGTCGGGTCAGCAAAGCTTCGCTTTGCATAGATTTAATTAAGTTCAATCAGGTCAGCAAAGCTTCGCTTTGCATAAGTTTAATTAAGGCTCAATCGGGTCAGCAAGCTTCGCTTTGCATAAGATTGAAGATTAAGTTCGATCCCGGGTCAGCAAGCTTCGCTTTGCGCCGTTCTGAATTAAGACTCCATCGGGTCAGCAAAGCTTCGCTGCATAAGTTGAAGATTAGGATTCGATCAGGTCAGCAAAAGCACAGCACATAAGATTAATTAAGTCTCAATCAGGTCAGCAAAGCTTCTTTGCATAAGTTTAATTAAAGTTCGATCGGGTCAGCAAAGCTTCGCTTTGCATAAGCTGAAGATTAGATTCGATCGGGTCAGCAAAGCTTCGCTTTGCATAAGATTACGCAGATTAAGACTCCATCGGGTCAGCAAAGCTTCGCTTTGCATAAGTTTTGAAAGATTAAGGATTCCATCGAATTAATAAGCTTCGCTTTGCATAAGATTGATGATTAAGTCTCAATCGGGTCAGCAAAGCTTCGCTTTGCATAAGATTGCAGATTAAGACTCCATCGGGTCAGCAAAGCTTCGCTTTGCATAAGATTGAAGATTAGGACTCGATCGGGTCATCAAAGCTTCGCTTTGCATAAGATTAAAGATTAAGGCTCAATCGGATCAGCAAAGCTTCGCTTTGCATAAGATTGAAAACAAAAGTTCCTAAGAAAATCGAAAATTTTCACATTTGGACTCAATTTTGAAGCACACCTAATTGATGTTTTTGGATATGACAATGTGTACGTCTTTTAGATTCTATTTATAAGCTACAATAATCACAAGTTTCTGTAATTTTTAAGACTGAACTGTAAGTACAGGAGGTGAAACGTCAAATGCCGATTTTTGAACTTTTTCGACTTTTGACCAACTAAACTTGGATTAAAAATATTTTTTGGTATTTTTCCGCAAAAGTTCTCGCATTTATTGATCAAAAACAGAAAATTTTACAAAAATCCATCCACACAGTGAACCACACGAATTTTTCCAAAATTTAGGTTTATTGGGAGGTGTACTGGTGAAAGCTAAAGAATTTTTTGCATTTTTTCTCAACAAAACTTCATATTTTATTGATTTTGATCAAAAAAGTTCAGTTTTCAATTTGTGTGAAATTTTTGAAAATGTATTTTGCAATAATCAGCTAAAATATGCTCAAAAAAACACACTATTTCGTTAGTTTTTTTTCTCCGGAATAGTCTGCATGGATCGGCACCAAAAAGATTCACAGCACTTTTGAGTGATAATGTGCACATTTGAGACATTTTTGACAAAAAAAAATTTTTTCGTAGTTGAGTTATGCGACGAACCAACGTGCTTGTAAGCATACACCACCACTATTTGGGGTCGTGTCCGGTGGCATCAATACCTTTTTCAATGCGGTTTTTTGTATTTTGTAGATAATTTTGAGGCCGAACTTTTCACACCGAACTGTTTATGAAAATTTTGAGTTTTGGCGCCAAAAAACTAAAAAAACGATTTTTCAAGTGTATCGAAATCAATATATTCACAACGTGAAACGGTGTGAATATGAAAAATTAAAAATTTGAGCAAATTACAAAATTTTTGTTTGAGTAAAAGTGGAAAAAGTTTAAAAAATCTTATTTGGCAATATGCCCAGTTTCGAATTAGTATGAAAAATGCCAGGAATTGAACCTTAATATTGGAATTGATTTTTTTTTAGAAACAAATTTTAGAATCACAAACTGTCTGTTATTTTCGATTTTTGGAATTTATAAATTACTTTAGAAAATTTCTAATATATAGAAATATAAAATTATGATTTTTTTAAATATTTAGTTTTCAACATTTAAAACTTTTATTCTTGTTTCATTTTCTTGTCAATCCATATTAAATCTCTTCACGTAAAGTAATCAATAAGTATACCAACAGACTATCCTTTTATAACTCACTTTTTTTCATATCCACAACTTCATCTAATTTCATCCCATACAATTTTCAATCATCCTCATAAATTTAAAAATTTCTCTAAGAATAATAAAGGAAATTAAAAACATAAAGTCACCGCATTATAATTAAGAATTGAAAGTGCATTTAATACGCATATAATATATGCGCGCTGCATGTTACGCCTATAAAAGTCATCATAATAAATTTAATTAAATAGCGTTAAAGCAATAATCTTTAATAATGCACATTTTTATGAAATCAGCAAATTGCAATCGTAATTAAAAGATCGATTTTTTTGTGATATGAATTTTATGTGTGTTTTATATCTATAAATTGTGGCATTATAAGACATGGCATCTTAAAGAGAAGCTATAAGAGTGATTTCAAATAAAATGAAATGTAATTTAAGCTTTGGTGACTGGCACTGGTAAAAAGTGGGTGTTTTTCTGTTAATCATCACAACCATTTCACAGATCACATGATATTATTAACTGATATTATTTTGCACTACTGCTGTTTTCTGATGCTTGTTGGCTGTTACTGCTGCTGCTTCTGGTACTGCAACATATAAAAACACATAATTGCATTTAATATAAGTGATAAATCTTGCTGTTTCATTTACAATCGAGTAAGTGAGTGCATTTTTTATACTTTAAGAAAAAGAAGAAATAAAAAAATATTTAATAAAGAAGAAGAATAAAAATAATAAATGAATGTGGGAAAATCTTAAGGAACTTTTGGATTTTATAAAAATTTAGTCTATAGTTTATATAGGTGAAAAATTTAAAATTAAAAAATTTTGAAAAATTAGAACAATTAAAATTACTTCTAACTTGAAGGTTCAAATCCCCAAATCCTTAAAATCAAGACTCCATCTGCCATAAATCGCTTAATTTAATTTTTTTAATCAAATATTTTTTTTTTGTTAAATTTAACTAAAACCTTCGTAAAAACTTTAAAAAATTTCTCAAACTTCCAACTCTCCAACTCTCTACAGACCTTCCCATCCCTAAGCCTAAAGAAGTTGATCTTAATAGGAAGAAAATGTGAAATGATAATTGGATGAAGTTTCAAATCAAAAGATGTATACACATATATACACTATGCTACTGACTCTAAAATGCGGTATGAAAGAAGAGAGAAAAAAATCTCAACATTTTTACCGTAAAAACATGGAAAAAACTAGCTTCAGCACAGCATCCAACCATAATTTATTAATTATTAATAATGAAGCATTTGAAATTTAAAGAAATGAAAAAAAAAAAATCCTCTTAAATTGAATGCATAAATGCAAGAGTCGATGCTTTAATATGGACATGACTTACTATTGACTTTAAATAGTTGTCGTACATATTTATCATACCTGGCAAATCTTCACGTTACGCTTTACTGAATTTGTCAGAATATCAACTGACTTTATGTACTTTTTTTAATGTCCCTCTCTTTTACTTTATGCGTTCCGTAACCCTAATTAAACCTTTTTTGTAGCACTCTCATTGTTCTTTGTTTATTATTCCCACTGTACGGATGGCATGTTGTAGGGGGAAAAAATAATAATTTGTTGGTTGAACGGTAATCGATTTGCATGGCTTCTTACCAGGCAATTATCATCTAAACGGGCGATAAATTTTAAATTATTCGGTCATTACTTCTCAACTTAGTCATTCATTGTCAAATGTTATGCAATTTCGATTCACTTTTTTGGCTTCCTTACGCGAGGGTTCGAATGATTTTTTGGAAATCGATAAAATTATTAAAATTTTTTTACTTGTGTAGAAGGAAGTGGAAGTGCTTGTTGCGTGGGAAAGTCATTGAACCATAAAAATTTCTATTATGATCAATTACATTTAATTCTGTTAAATTTGAGGATGAGTACAAGGACATGACCGTCAATAACTGACAAAAAATAAATTTTATAGCCTACATTCAACACTTTAAGATGAAAAATGAAGTAAAAATTGCAGCAGAAGCTCATCATTGCCTTTCAATCCCACACTCGTGCGTAGTTCAGTTTCAATCATTCATGCTGTTGCTTGTAATAACTCAGCAGCTACCAAAGCTATAAAAATGATCATGATTTGAACAAATTTAGTCATTTGTTTTGTTAGTCAATCGACAGCGACAGCAATGAGAACAAAATAAAGAAGAAGAAATTGAGGAAAGAAGCAACTGCATGGATGGATTTTGATGATGATGATGATGACTGAGTGATTAATTGATGTGCAAAATGTTTTATTTTAAACTTTTATGGATTTTTTAGGGTTAACTTAGGTTAAATCTAGTATTTCGAGGAAGAAATTTTCAGTTAAGACGTCTGATTTGTCATAATGCACTTCAAATTGTGGAAAATTCCTTAAAAATTCAACAAATTGTCTGAAAATCAGTAACAAACTCCATTCAATTATTTTCAAACAAAAGATGTGCAAACTGTCACCGAAACCGACTGATGCTGCACATCAACGAGACATTTTCATCTTCAATTTTTCATCTCCACTTAATTTATTTATTTTACCTATTTCTTCTTTCCCTTTCATCAAAAGACTGAGTTGGTGTCTTTATTATGCAAATTTATTGCACAATTTTTTCTTCTTCTTTATCTTCTTTTGTCGTCGCTTGCAGCTTGCAAAAATCTTCATGACAATCCCAAAAAAGACATAATTAATATGTACAGCAAAAATTCATTTTCCATTCATCATAAAATTGAGGAGAAAAATTGCATTTATGACATTTTCTATGAATTTTAATTTTTCTGACTGCAAAAATAAACTTTTTGTCATCACTTGCTGTACTGCTCTATACAGCAATTTGACTTCATTTTGAATAAATTTAAACAAAAAATTTTCATTTGAATGAGCTCGGAAACTCTTTTTTGTGCCACTCGCGATATGCTGAAAAGAAAAGAAGCAACAAAATGAAATAAAAATCACAAAAATGAGTAGAAGAAGTTCGTCATGCGCAATTCAGCGTATCGAAAAAAATGAGAAATGAAGTCACATGGAAATGAGCATGAGAGTTTTAGTTCCATTTGTTACAATCGCGTGCTCCACTAAAAAACATGTTGCTGAGTATGGAAAATGAATGAAAATTTAGTGAGAGAAAAGGTGTCAGCATGTGCAGCCATTTTGAAAATTTTTCCGACTTTGGAAATTTTTGTTTTTGTTGAGTGACTTCTCAAATTATTAGAATTATTCTTGAACATTTTGAACCAAATCAATAAATTCTGAACATTTAAACTAGCTATAATTCAAAAAATCATTTTAAAAATCACACAATAAAGTTAATTCCTAAATGGAAGCACCCCATGTAGCTCAACCATTCAATAAATCTCTTTAATTCAAATCAACATTTACAAAAAAGCAATGAAAATTAAATAAGCAGAAAAAAATTAAAGCTCAATAAATTTTCAAAATGAGACATCAATGTCAGTTTTAATTTATGCTGCACGAGTTGTTTTTGATTCACAATGAGCAACAAATCATGTTAAATGCTTGGCATAATTAGTTTAATTATTTCACTTAATTTTCCTGACTTGATCTTGGATTGTGAACTGTTTAAAGTATTCTCAGGAGAAGAAGATCATTTAGTGCTTTATGAATCAACTTTTGAAATTTTTTATTTGAATATTTCTAAAAAAATCTCATTAAAGTATCAAAAAAACCCATTTGATGCCAAATTCCACCAAAAAATAAATGCATCATCCATAAGAGCATCAAACTAAAGAAAACAAAACAGCACAACAATTTCCTGAACAAACATCAATTACGTCTTACGTCTCGACCATATGTGGATGCAGAAGCAAAGAATTAAAGAACCATAAAGAGCTGTAAATTGATCAATAATTGATGTATGGATAGAATGTAGGCACTGTGAGGTGTCTGAAATGATTTTCTATTGATTTATTTATTTTCGGTGTTTCTTTCTTTGTTTTACGGCTGACATGGCAAGTCCTTGACCCAATCAGCTCTGCCTTTTGTTGTTGTCGATGAAAAAATGTTGCAAAAACATTCCACTCAGCTGCTGCTGCTGCTGCTCTTGTCATTAAATTCTCTCATTCAAATTATTTGAATTTGCTATTCATGTAAATTTAAGTCACACATATGCAGTCACTCAGGTTCGATAGAAATAACATTATTATTATTGAACGGAATGAGAGTTGAGGTGAGGTGATGGAGATTTATTGGACGATATTAAAAAACAATTTAAAGAAGGCGATTGAGAGACAGAGATGGAGTTATTGTGGCTTGTAAGAGAAAATCTTTTGCGAATGACTCAACAAAGCTGAAGAAAAATGTTTTTTAATGACTCATTTTCATGATTTGTGGCTACTTCCATTGCTAGAGTTGATTGCTGATTTTTATACTTCTTAATGATCGAAAATCTTGTCAAAAATCATAAAAGTTTATAATTGATTGAAAATGTTTAAGTATGAACGGAGATTGGCTGAGACTTAATTAATTAATTGCTTAATTTAGGATCATGAATAAAGTAGGAATTGTTATGTCGACAATAAAGTTGAGGCATTATTGCAGCGCATTTTGTAAATTCTCGAAACTTAATCCCACTGAAAAGTTTCATTCAACCAACCACAAAATGTTCAATAATCCAACCTGCCACCTAATAAATTAAACCTGTCAATTAGTAATAAATCTATTCACATTACCTACCAACTAGTTAATAATTTTTACAAGATATCTGGTTAATAAGCAGGTCAAATATGAAAAAAAAATAAATAAATTCATGCAAACCACAATCCACCTTATCAGTCTCTTAATTAATTACCTGAGCAAAAAAGCTCATTTGTTGCGATAAAAATGTGCTAAAAAGTTCATAGAGGTTAAATTTCACATGAGATTTTATGTAAAAGATTAGCAACTGCAATAATTAAATTTTTTTATTATTTTTGTTGTTCCTATATACAATCAGCGATAATTTTATGCAAGACTAGCGTTAAGAGTAATAAAAGCAATAGTTGAATAGTCGAGTGGCAGCCAATGGCGATTTAATAGTAATCTACGAGTGTAATTAAAAATTGTTTCGAAGACAAAATGAAAAAAAAAAAATAAAATAAAAATGACTTCGACGAAAAAAAAAGTCTATTTAGTGTGTTACTGTATGGCACAAAATTGCACATTAAATTGCTAATAAACATCATAAATATCACGTGCGTATAAGAGTCCATAAAAAATTCTATTTATGTCATAGATGACTTTATTTGAGTCATTTTTCTTTCCATTTTTATTTCCACTACAAAATTCAATATGATGAAAAATTTCGCATTTTACTCGCAATAATTGTACAGGAGAGTTACAGCTCTCACAACAAACTATTTTTCACTCGCCATGAAAAAAGTCATTTTTTTCGTGCATCTATATTATTATTATGTATAAGAAATGAACACCTTAATGGAACATAATGAAAATCGAATTTAGACACGCAATGCTCGTATTTATTTGGTGTTTTATTTCCACACTTTTTATATATACCTTTTTGCTGCCCCGTTATGAGGTATTTTCCATTCTTTATGTTATTTTTTTACACTGGTTTGTAAAGTATAGATATAGTTACAGCTCTTCTTGCGCCTTCTCGTGATAAATGCGATGAATTATTGATTTTTTTTTTCAAGTTCTTCTTTTTGCTGTTCTGTTCTTTACTTACTTTTACGTTTTATGAATGGTGCTGATTATTAATAATGTAAAATTAGCTTACGAAGCAAAAGAAATTTTGATAAATTTTTGTTAAAAATCAAAATTTTTAAGAAGAAAGCGTGGGTTCAATTCCTTGAAAATACAAAATTTTTACAATATTATTTTAGTTTTTATCAGGATTTTTTTTTACTTCTTTAAGTTATTTTAAAAAGAACTTTTCTTTAATTTTAATCCATAAAAATAACAATAAAAGCACCTACAATGTACGTTAAATTCCTCAGATAATCACATAAAAAGTTTCAGAACATTACAAAAAAAAAAAAAAGTCGTAAAAATAATCAACAACGAGAATAAATTGACTCGTAATTACAATTTAATACCAAAACCGTCATTAATTCTCCGGATTACCAAAGCCCTCATCACGTATCAATGAATTTGCATATTGATTGCTCAGCTAATCAATTTTATTAAAGAACAGACAAAAAAGCGTCCATAAACTTCCTTTGCATTAATCGAGTTTATCAAAAACTCAATTTTATTGAACATTTCTTTTTCGTTCATTCATTTAATTAGTGAAGGAATGAGAGTCTGTAAGTTGTTCAATTAATCTTCACGACATCATTGACAGTAGTTATAACTAATAAGATCAAGACGATTAAATCCAATTAAATGATAAGTGGCTCTTGTAAGTAGCTGTAGTTTATAAGGATGATGAAAAAAGAGTTAAATTGTAGTTGAAAAAAGATTTTTTTGACCCTTGAGAGGATTTTATTCTGTTTTTAGGAAGTTTGATTTTAAAATTAATAGTTTTTAATTAAAAAAAAAATGTTCTCAAAATTTAATAATTTTAAAAACTGAAGATTTGGGAAAAAAATTCTAATTTTTTAAAATTAAAAAAATATTTGTCAAAAATTTAAAACTTGTATGAAATACTTAATAATATGGAATAAAATGAAAAATAATAAAATTTGAAAATCGATGAAATCTCTATAAAAAAAAGGAAATTTTAAAGTTTAAGTATTTACCTATTTGTTTGCTATACTTTAGAGAATATCTTAAAAATTCTAACAAAATAATCACAACTTAGAATTCATCTTATGAATCAACAATCTTTCCTTCCACTGCAGTGAATTATAAGAGCTTTTTCTTCTCTCTTTACTGCTTTTTTACACACGAATGTTATTGTTAAGTAAATTGACTTGATAGGAGACATGACATTTTCCTGTTTAACTTTTTTTACCTTCTCTCTCTCTTGCTATATTTCCATCTCACTTTTAAGTTCTTTAATGAACTGTAACAGCAACGTGTTTCTCTTTTCATCCATGAATGGCCAATTTATATCACATTTATGTATTTAGATAGTGAGTGCCATGAGGACTGAAGAAGAAATATACATAAAATATATATTGTATATTTTTTGCGGATATTTGAATTCCTGTTTATGTAATTTAATTTTATTTAAATAAATTTTTATTCTCCATTTGTGTGTTTAACATCGCTGATTTGTCGCTTCTCTGATTCTATACAGTTTTAAAAATTTATAAAAGAGAACGGAAAGATGATTTTTTTGTGGACACAATAAAGAACTTTTTGGAATGCTGTTGTGTTCAACAGGAAGTTTTATGTGTTAAAAATTCAAATTTTATTTGATAATACTATTATTTGTGGAAATTGGGTGACATTTTGGCATGATGTCGTGTTCCTTGTTTAGCAATAATGTTCACGCTGTGTATTAGAATTTGAAATTTGAGATGAGAATTGGCACGTTTCTTAATGGTGGTGAATTTATTTTAATTCTTAAGAATATTTTGTAAAACTTGTGTTAGTTCCACGTCATATCCAAAAAACCAATTCAAACTATAAACACAGAAATATTTCTGGAAATTCCGAAAATTCAAGTCAAAATGTCACAAAAAAGTCCCCAAAAATTTTCAAAATTCCAATTACTTTTTGGATATTCCATCAGAACGACTGAAAAACTTTCCATAAACCATCAAATTTGAAAAAATGACTGGTCAATGACAGTTCCGCAAATAAATGGCACTTTTGATGTTTACTTTGTGATTAAATACTTGATTTTATTATTGAATGAAGCAATTAACAGCATGTGGTGCGCATCATGAAGATATTTTGTTTGCTGTGAATTTTTGCAGCTTATGGACGGCATGAGTGTCCATTTTGATTAAGATTAGAGTTCATGCTATGGCGTTATATTGTTATTGATGGTCATGTGGGGTTAAATCAAGGATTATTGATGACTTTGACTGGGAAAATTTATTTTGTTGGTTTTTTGTAACTAAGCTTGTCAATGGATGGTCAACTTAGTTGAAATAGCTTTAATGTAGCTCTTTTTATTGATATAAAAATTTATTGTAATTCCAACCTTTACGCTGTTCTTACTGCCTATAACTTAGACTTCTAGATTACAGACAAATGGTGTCTCGACTTAGCTATAAATTCTCAAACTATTAACCATTAATAGTCCACATTTCTCGAGGATTAAGGCAGCTTATTAACATCTCATTACATTAAGTTCAAAGTAGCACAATGTAGAGTCTTAAAATGACTCTTTAAAGGATTTAATTCTTTAGAATCTTCAGCAACTTGCAACTTTTTTTTTTTTTCGAAAGACATCAAGATAATAAAAGATTTTTTTAATGTCATTTGCGCATCTCAGGAAGTTTTCATTGTGATAAAACGCCAATAAAATTTGAATTTCATTAAAAAATCTTTTATTTTATGATTTAGCAATAAAATCCATAAATAATCAATTAATTGTTTAAAAAGTATAAGAATAGATTTTTTATAATTCTTCGCAAGTCTGTAAGCACGACGGATTTTAGAATTTTGTAGATTGTTAATAGTAAGTAAGGATGAAAACTAAGAACATGAATAAAAGACGCGTTTTATAAAGATTTGAAGATTTTGTTGAATTTTGAGTTTCTAGAAAAATTCAAGTTTCTCGGACAAAAATTGAAGTTATTCGAATTCTATAAATAAACTAACTCATTTCTTGAAACCTAAATAGATTCAAATACATTCTAGGTAGATAAATTAAATAATGACTCTACCAAAAAATCACCAAAACAGCTTCAAATGCGCAAGAAATAATCGCAAACCACACATAACGATCAATTCCGTACCGCAAAAAACAACACTAGTCAAAAACTTAATTATTACTAATCCTTAATTTCATAGTCACAATGCATGACTCATTCTCTCAAAAATAAGATATTATTTATAGATAGATTATTAATTCCATTAAGTCTTTGGCTGCATAAATAAAACATGAAAAGGAATTTTTAAGAGAAACAAAATAAAACAAAATGAGAAATAATGAAAAGACCACAATAGTTGCCGATAAAAAAGGCATTAAGTGTTAAATTCAATTAAACATCAAAATGAGATTAATTAATTTATTGACTTTTATATTCGCAAATCCTAATTTGATTTTAACAAAATATATCTCATATATGATTAATTTACTGCAATTATTGTTTGATTTTTCTTGGTTTTTTTATGAATTGGCAAGCGATATGGGCAATGAATATGCAAGAAATTACGGTGCTTTTTAAGATAATCAAAAAAAGCTGGTTGAATTACAATTTACATGAAAATTAATAGGGTTTGGTGTTTGATTTAAGTCAGTATATTAAATTTGAATTGAGGCTGAAAAGTGATACAAAATTAATGCGAAAATAAATAATAAAAAATATTTCTTAAGTGTCATAAATATCGATTTGTATGGACTTGCCACAGCCATATATGCCTGAATAACTTGATGATTTACTAATTTTTGATATCTTATTAATTATTATTATTTTTATACAATTTTTTTAGCCTTTTCTAACCCTACACACGCTGATAACTAGTATGATT
Organism: Chironomus striatipennis; assembly: GCA_026123125.1. Lineage (NCBI taxonomy): Eukaryota > Metazoa > Arthropoda > Insecta > Diptera > Chironomidae > Chironomus > Chironomus striatipennis. Next base: position 42,782,868 of record CM047392.1, on the reverse strand, counting down.
TATTGGTATTTAAGACGACTTTTAAATATTTTTTAATGTAAATAAGTCTCGAATCGGATCCACTTGCACATCTCTAGGTTATCAGAGCTTACAAATTTCAAAATCATAAATCCACTCATGACATCTTATATTGTTACGGGGCTTTTGTTTGTTTAGCTGCTTTATTTATTTGAAAGACTTTTATACATCTTTTGTCAATTTGACTTGTGATGTTGAAATTTGGATTTTAAGTAAAAATGATGCAAAAAGATTTAAAGATGCAAAACATTGAATTGGAAATTCTAAATGATGCAAAAAATCAAGAATGATGCAAAAAATCAAGAATGATGCAAAAAACTCAAAAATGAAGCAAAAAAACTTAAATAATGAAGTAAGAAATCTAAACTAAGACAAAGATCGAAAATGATGCAGAAGTATACCTTTTTTGAAATTCGCTTAATGTCTTCAAAATTAAAACATTTTCAACTTTTAAATTTTTAAAGCATCAAAAATAAAATCTAAAAAATATTTTCAACGACAGAAAAAAAATCCAATTTCTTATTCATTTCTGTGTTTTGTCATCTGACGCCAATAAAGCATCTTAAATAACCGAACAAAAACCTATCAATGTTCGAATAATCATTTATTTCTCATATATTCCAAAAAGCAATACACACAGCATTCAAATAAAGCAAAAAAGTAACCAAGCGTGTGACAAAAAAGAAACGACAATCGCATTTAAATTCTTTTTATATATATTTATTTTATTTTTCGGCGAGCATTATATTTTTTTTAATTTGTGAGTTTTAAAAATAGACGAATAATTTTTTTTCCTTCTTATTGTGTATCTCTTCCATCTCATTCTTTCTTGTGTCATACGTAGCAACAGCATATCTGTGTGGTCCATTCAAGAGTTGTTTATTTTTATTACATTTTATGACACACAAATTGACCGAAGGTGTTTTTATGATGAATAAATTATTGATTTAGCGATAACAGAATGAGAAATGTTAGGAAGATTAAGGTTCTTTTATTCTCACTTTCTCACTGTGTGTGACATTTTTTTGTCGGCTTGTTCTGAGTTTGAGGGTTAGATGAGTTGTACTGACCAACTAATTTCTATTCAAATGAAGCAAAAACCTCAACTGACGAAAAAATCTAATATTTTTTAATTTTTTAGAAGCTAAGTTATCACAAATTTTGCCACAATTGATTCAAAAACTTCATAAATTCTGCCTCATTTAATGCAAAAGTCATAATAAATTTTAATAAATTTAAACTCAAATTTAATTATTCCTCCCAATTTAATTAATTAAGCAAATCAACCCATAATTTAAGCAAACAATCTACTTTGCATCAATAACGCATATAAAGCAAATATTTATTGACTTTTTCGAATAAAAAAACCCGACCATAAACAAAAAACTTCTTTTTATTTATAAAGGAACTGACTAGTCACAAAAGCAATATCTGGTTTTCTTTTTCAAAATACCTCCATCTCTATCTCTTGCTGATTTAGAAGTTGAAATGAATTTTTATTGCGATCAACATGTAAATATAAATAAATGTGTATAAATGGAGAGAGAGAAAAGGAATATTAATATTATTAAGAAAATGAATTATGGTGCTAAAAAATTCAAATTAGGCTTTTTTTGAATTATTTATTGATGGTTGGAAATATTTATGCGAAAAAATAAGTGACTCAGCATCTAGCACAGCAATAATATTCAGCAAATAAAAATAGTCGAAAAAAGGGAGTTTAAAAGTTCAATGACAAGAAATTAGTGAGCACACAGCGTCTAATAACATTGAGATGATTTTTATTATTATTATTATTGTAGACTGAAATGGTAACAGTTCAATGTTAAAGCTCTTTTCATTCTTAAATTGAATCGACAAAAGATCCATTTGCTATTTAATTTTTCCATCAAATTGAATACAATTGAAAAAAGCTTAATTTAATGAGGCACTGCATCAATGCCTGTGTAGATTTGATATTTATCGATCGATTTTTTTTCGGAGTGCATTTGTTTGGATTGACGTTGTGCTATTTAATTTTTTATAAGGAATACGGCTGAGATGAATTGATTTGACTCGAATTTCAAACCTAGCTTAAATTTTTTGGATATAATCAAAAATTTTAGCAGTTCTTGACTTTAAAACCCATTCCAAATCAAATTCAATTCCAACCTCAAAAATATTAAATTTTAAATCAATTTTTCAGAAAAATGCGCTTTAACCGCTCACTTCCGACACATTCTCTACTTGTCAGCATCTTAAGATGTAAAATAAATTCATTTTAACAATTTTAATGCTCTCAAGAGATAAATAGACTTCGGCATCGTGCTTCTAACAACCTCTCAATAGATGCAATTGTAATAAAGTCTAGTTCGATCAAGCCAAACAGCCAAACAAAAAAAGAATTCATATAAATTATCCAATTTCAATTAAAATTGAGAGAGAGAACTAATTTTTATTGCTCCATTGTGCATGAGTTAAAATATACGATTTAGGAAGCGAAAGCAATTACATTGTAAATCGTGGCTGATCTTATTGACTTTATATCATGTTTAACGTCTCTCTAAAGTACAAATAAAAAGAGCTACTTTTGTGTGTCCATTGATGTAGGTAGGCAACAGAAGTCATGTTTAATGTAAATAAATTAATCAATTCGAGCCAAGCTACCAAAAAAATTTGCTTTCTTATTATTATTGTTCATGGAAAGAATGATAAGGAAAGTCAACAAATTTCATAACACGGTTAAAATGTTGTGGAAAAATGGGACCTATTTTTAAACTTCCGTGCTGATATTTAATTTTTTTGGAGTTTTTTTCAATTTATTTTATGAAATTTTTATCCTTAATGTTGATTTTAAATTTAATTAGTAATTCAATCTAAAAAATCTAAAAGACTTTCCTTGAACACAACCACAGTCCACAATAGCCCAACTTCCACGAGGAAGTTAATCCGCATCACAAACTAAGATCTCCTTAAAGTCAATTAAGAGGCTCTATCATGAAATACAGTCAGTCGTACGGTGAGCATTACTAATGGAAGCGATGAATGGTATCGCTAACAAGCCTAGCCAAACAATAGCAGCTACAAATTGTTCAATTATCTTACTGCCATGTCTCGATCTCTCTTCTCATTGACTGCGCATGCTATTTTTTTCCACATTGCCAACTTCAGTGAGTCTCTTTTTTATTATTATTAAAGACTCATATAATAATAATAATAATAATAGCAATAATAATAACAATATTGAAATATCTACATAACTCTTTATTCTTCTTACTTAAGAAGCGGACCTTACTTTTTCTGTATACGGTGTGCGCTTATCTGATATAATTTTCAATCAATGTTCTTCCTTGATTTAAATTTCATTGAATTCAAAAAGTTTTAATTTCATTAAACTAAGTTTGATTTTTTATTATTAAAGTACCTAATGACCCCAAAATGTTTAAAAATATTTTTTAGAATAATAAAAATAAAATGAATTTTATTCCTTTAATTTTTTATTGTATTTATACAAATAACTTTAAAATTCATAAAATTCCTTACAATACACCGCACCATAAATTCTAGTATTATTATGATATTCGTGTATAAAGTCGTGAGAAATATGACCCAATGAACTATCGCCCATAACTTGAGCTATATATCCATTAAAGAGAGTAAATGAAAGAGAAATGAAAAAATAAATCTTTTTTAGTTTTTTTTTTTTCTTCTCGTGCTTTTTTTGTGTATATCGCAAAACGATGACGGCGGTGTATTGCAATTTGAGTTAAATTATAATTTTATTTTATTTTTTTGTAAGTAAGTAAGAAGTCTAAATGGAATTAAATTGAATTGAATGAATGTGAAAAGAATAAATTCAGAAGTTAAAGACTTATTTTTGAGTCAGCTGACGGCTTTAAAGTTACGAAATTTTTCCTTTTTTGTTGACTGAAATGGATGAATGGAACAGATAGTTTATGGATGCTAGTCGTGCTTTATGGTTAATTGGTGCAAGATTGTTGTTTGATGCTGGGAAAAAATTTGTGAATGGAGAATTTGTCACGAGAATATATGTGGATAATTATGCATATTTTTGTGGGTTTGTAAGGATTATTCTGGAAATTTGTATTAATTTTTTCAATTCAATAAAACCATTCTATGACTCACTCCAAACCAATCCAAATTCCATAAATCAACATCAGCAAGAAAAAATCTCAACACCAAAAACAATTTCTAGCTCTGCACTTAATTTGAACTATATCCACATCAACAGCCTGCATCAATAATTATCCTTAGTCATTAAATCATGAATTTTTAAATTACATTGAAATTCCTTCAATAATGAATTATATTTTTTTCCTCTGCTGGCTCGAGCTTAATTTTTTTATGCTAAATTATTGACTGTAAATAACAAAATACTTTGTAGCCTGTCGTTGATGGTTTTTTCTATTAAGGAGGGTATCGCTATGTTCAATAGATGATTGAACTTAGAAACTGTGCATGGATTGATTTTTTTAATTGAAAAAATTTTAAAATTTATTAAAAGAATTTTTTACGACTAGAATTTAGAATGGAAAAATTCGAGAAGTTTTCAAATTGTTCAAATTTCTCTTAAAATTAAGATCAATTCATTTTTGTAACGAAAATTAGATTTTCAAATTCTTTGCCACAAAATTTACGTAAATTCAATCAAAAATTAAGATTCAAACCACAACATTGTTATTACCAAACCTCAATAATTCCAATCCATAAATTACATGATCAGATCAAAAAAGGATAAATTAGCATAAAAATGTACGTAAGAAGAATTTAAATTAATTACACAAGCAATTATATCTGAAAAATATGATCAATAATTTTTTATAATTTATGAATTATTTCTGTGGTTCTCAAAGAAATTCTCAACAACAATGTTGCACAGCGAAAAAAGTATAAAATAAAAATAGCGTCGCAATGACCATCGCGATTCAATTACAATCAACATTTTAATTAATATTTGCAGGTAATTAATATAAAGCTATTGGACATACAGTCAGGCAGCATATGCGCACTGAATTCCTGAAAAAAAAATATTATTTTCCATACACTCACTGCATGGAGAAGACAAGAGTCATAGAACGCGAGGAGTGAGAGAGAAAATTCCTACCGTAATTTATATAAAAATATTTTTTTTTGTATACCTTATGTCGTTGAATATTGCCTCATTTAATTAAAATAATTAATTAATGTAAATGGATTGTTGTCATGAATAACGACATCGTGTATGAAGAATGCATGTTTGTACATACATTATAGGCATACTGTCTGTTCTGTGTTCTAGAATGTGTCATGTGTGTACTTTGCTCATTTTTATTAGAATAATAGTATGTACGTACAATATACATTACATGCGATGATGCAAATAAGGTACAAAAATTGACTATGAAGTAATGAATAATTTGCAATAAAATATGTGGAGTAAAAGTGATTTATGAGTGGATGGATTTGGGTGCATTTAAAAACAGCATAAGAGTTAAGGAGTTGGTTAGAAAAAAAATTGATCGATGTGCGAAAAAAAATGCTTTGTTTATCTACAAGATAATATAATCATTTGATATTGTAAGATTTGAACTCATTCCTATTTGATAGAAAATTTTAAATTCCTTTTAATCTAATTCTTAATAATTTTGGAGTATTTGAAGTTGGCAGATAGAATATTTAAGCATTTATTTATAAACTTTTTAAACTGACAAATATTTTGCATTGATATTTCCTATTCTCAATGTTAATTAAATATAAATGAATATTCTAAAAATTCTAAAAGAAAACTTTCTAAAATGCAAAAAATCACACCTCAACCAAAAGAAAATTCCACAACATATTGATACTTGATCTCCAATTCCATATGATCCAAATTGCTAATTTTCAACGAATCAAAACTCATATGTGCTCCACACCTACCGTTTAAAACAAAAATAAAAAATAGTATAAAGCATGCAAAAATATTCTAAAAATGGTGTGAATTATGAGCCTATAGAACATTTATCCTCAGCCTTTTGAAGTCTGAAAAGTTTTTCTTTATTTATCGTTATTTGTATGCATTCTTAACATTAATTTTATATTTTCTTATTTTTATTTATAATATATTTTTGTCGAGCTAATCTATGACAATAATAAAAGGCAATCATGCAGTCAGTCAAGCATGCAGATAGAGAAAATTGATTTGTGATTTACAATTAAATATATCGTGAGTGTTAAAGGTATTATGCGATAGATCTTTATATTAAAATAAATGAAACGAGTTTAAAAATTTATCTTAAAAAAGTTTTGACATTGAAGTTTAATAAAGCACAGAACAGAGAGAAGTGAAATCATTAATTCAATAGATTCTATGCTATTATTTCTATTTATTCTTATTCTTATTATTATTTAGAGTTTGCGCACAACTTGAGTCATTCCGACAATAATAACAACAAGCAAATATGAAATGAAATTAAATATTTTTAATAAATTAATCTAGAACATTCTTATCTCAATTACGATTTGGTCGCGGCTACACAATTTGTATGTGAGAAGGCATTTTGTAATATGAATAGAATAGGAGCATTAAAGAAAATAATAAATTATTCTACACACTCCAAGGATTTATTTGCTTGAGTCCGTGTTTCAGGCACACTTTACATGCATACATCACACTCCCGAAAGCTAAATGTTTACCGACTGTGATTTAAAAAAATGAGAATTAAATAAAAAAGTTCAATGAGTAAGGAACTAAATGGAAATGAAAATTGTGACTAGCATGGAAAAGAATTTTTTAGCATTGATTAGTAATTTATTGAGAACTGGAGTTGCTATGTCTTGGGTTGGATGAGGAAATTGAGAGTTTAAGCATAAAATGTGATGAAAATGTGATTTTACGTGGGTATTGGTAACTGAAATGCTTTAAAAATTCAAAACTTCATGTTTTATTGACAATAACTTTATGAAAAAATCAAATTAATTGTGAAATTAAATTTTGATGGGAATTGAACCTTCGATTTCTAAAAATTAAAAATTTATAGATTCTGTGCATTTATAAGTCATTCCAGTAACATTAATTGCTTTATTTCCTAATTCCACATTAACTTAAAATTTGATCAAGATATTTTAGGATTTATAATCCAAAAATATTGATTTTGAACCCTAAAATCATATTTCCAAAGAAATTTTTCAATTGATCCCCTGATTGGGTTCCAATAATATGCGCTCTCTAAATTCTACCAAAACAATTGCCTTTCAAACTCCAATATATCTCCCCATTATAAGTAATAGTTTGCATGATTCGCATTTTACAAGCTGTGAATAACAACAAGTAATGTTCACATTTTGCGAATAATATGCAAGCATGAAACAACAGAGTTATAAATTATTTTTGCACTCCTTTGAGTTCCTCGCCATCAATAATAATATGTAATATTGAATAAAGTAACATGCATCTATCTATCTATCGATACCAATATGTAATGTTCATAACATGAATGAATGGGAGAAGAAATGTAAAGAAACAAAATCAGTTATTGATATTTAATTAAATGTATGGATTTGTATTTCTACATCTATTAGACTTCTGTTAACAAATAGCACTTAAACATGACATTTCCATTAAATGATTTTTTTTTTCTGCTCTTTTGCTGTTTTTAATACTTTTTATTGAAAAATGTATTTACAACTTTAAAGAGATAAATTCATGCATCTTAGTTGAGAAAATGAAAATGGAATTGGAAATAATAAAGTAAAAGTGCTAGAAAAAAAAAATTATGATTGAAATGCATTTTCTATTAAATAAATTCAATTCGATTGATTTCTTTCAATTTCTATTTTATTTAAATGAATTTTTTTTTCTTCGGTATTTTTGTCTGACGCTACTGGAATTTATTTGTAAGAATTTATTAAAATTAATTTGAATTTATTGAAAAAATTGAAGTAACTTTTAATATCCAAAAATTATTAAGTCTTATACTAAAATTTGAAATTTTAAAATTTAAAAAAAAAAATCAAATTAAAATATCATTTTTTGCAATCCTCCTCTTCCTACATTAAACAATGTTATTAATAATTTCCTGAAGTAAACAAATACTGCAATTTGCTAGTATTACTTCTGTTTGTCTCAGAGCTTGAAGTCTGAATTAAAATTGAAGACATAATTTTATATTCAATGCAAAAAAAAATTGAAAAAATAAATAAACTGCTTCTATTTTTGGTAGTCAAATTATATATTTTGTTTGACATCTTAATGAGGAAATTTGAGTTGTAATTTATAATGAGATGATCAGAAAAATTATTTAATAATAAATTTTTAATTTTAAATTTGTATTGTAATAAAGCCTTTAAATTAAATTCTTGTGAAGTTTTTGTTTGCTTTGGAATTTTTAAAAAATTTCTTGAATGCGAAAAAAATAAAATTCAAATGCCAAAATTATTTAAAACTTGATTAAATATAAAAATTCATCAAAAATCATGCAACTGACGCACAAACAACTTTAAAAATTTTAACAATTCAATCAAATCGAAATAACTTGTCAATTTGAATTTCTTTAAAGCTCGCAAATTCTCAATTGACACATTTGTTTCAATATTTATCATAAAAATTATTAAATATTCCACATCCGCATACTCTCAAACACACGAATCGCAAACCAATCAGATAAAAGTAAATGCCTATATTTAATAGTTCTAACAAATTGAGAAAGAATTATAAATTAATTAATTATTTAATAGAACAAAAGATTGAAATCTAGACAAAATAAATGAAAATCGTGAGTGAATGTCTAAATATCTAGTCGATCTAGAACAGTTGTTTAGCTTTAAGGGACCTTTCACCTTTAAATTAAATTCTGACAAATTTTCATGCAAATATTTTGCATATTGAATAGAGGCTTGTTTATATGAAATTCCTATGAGTATCATTTTAAAAAGCATAAACCACAAAAACATTTCAATTAATGCTGAGGGTTACTCCACAGTGAAAGGATCTCGACAACTTAATTTGCTCCAATTTTAATTTGATAATTAAAACTCAAAAATCACAAAAAAAGCTTCAAAACTGCAACAAAAAATCATAAATCTCAAAATACACAAAAAAGTTATTTTTTCGTTAATTAAAATCTCAAACATAAAAAAAAATCCATTCCATCAAACTTTTACGCCTCTAATTTAAATCCTTGAATCTTTCGTAATTAGAAATGACAAGTTTTGTGAAACATGAGATTTTATTTTTCTTTCTTATTTGTTCCATTCATATATGAGCTGCTTCTGGCAATTCCGATGATTTTTAAAATTGCCACCTTTCAAAACACAAACAAGCCCCAAACATTATTAATTGCAAATAAAATTCATATTTTTTTTCATAAAATAAAATATTTGAAATAAAAAAATTGGCATAAAAAGCCTCAAATTCAATATCATGACATGAACTTTTCAGTCTCGCACTCTCTCGGGCTATTTGCTACAATTGTGATAGAGATTACATAAAAAAATCTGCTAACTGTTACTCGTTCATTATAAAATGAATTTATTTATTTTTTTGCCATGGAATGTCGTCGTAAAAATGCTTAAATTGAATTTATAATTTACTTCTGTTATATTATCGCAGTTCACATTTCTATATACATTATTTTATAATATTTTTTTTTAAATTAAGAGTATCTCCACTTCGATGGTATTGCAGCAATAAGTATGGTGTATAAGCATATAGCATAAGTTCACTATTAGTGATGCTGATGATGTAACAGTTGAACTTTTTCCAATCTGCATCACACAAAAATTGAATATTGTAATATTTGTGTACTGTAACAGCACCACAAAATAATGTTATAGCAGTAGCAAAAATGATAATGTAATGATCGCCTAAACAATATTTTAATATACACATGCATGCATATCTTTGATTCGGAGGCATACTTTGTGCTGTATTGGATGGTTAAAGGAGTTGATGTTGTTGGTTTGTCTGGTGGGCTCTGATAAATGGATATAAGACTCTTATTTTAATTCATGATAGATAGATAGATAGTATAATTTATTTACCTTAGAGGTATTAAATTTACAAAGGACTTAAAAATTCAAAATATTGTTAACAATGAGAATAATAAACAATCAATTAGAAATTAAATCGACTTGAATTGCATAAAATTGTATGAAAATGAGCAAAATTTAAATTCAACGTTTTAAAATTTAAAAATTAGGCAAATTTCAATTAAGTAACTTTGGACCAATATTCATCCCCATTCTATTACTTGTCACATCAAATGCATCTACAGAACATTCCCGAATAGAACCAAAAACGACCTTTATCACACACTAGCGCTTTCATATGCTGCTTATAAAATTAGATTGATTTTTCAGAGTTTTGACAATTTAATTAGAGACTAGACTGATTTTTTAGAGCCCTAAAATTCTCTTCAGGATCTCAGAAAAATTCTTTAAACTCCAAAATTTGATCTAATTGCGCTCAAACTTCGACAAATCCTAGCATTAATTCCCAACTTATATCAATTTTTTGTGCAACATTTATTTCTTCTCTAAATTACAATTTGCCCTCGCGATGCAACCACATTTTACTGCTGATTATTTTCTGCTTCTACTATAATACCAGATGGTTAAAAAAACAACAAAAAATGTAAATTTAAGAAGCAAGAGAAAAAAACTTCATTTAAATTGAAAATGTTGTAGGTAATTTAGAGGAGGCACAAAGTGAATCGAAAAATATCAAAATCGTGACCACAATTTTTGCACTAAAGACAAGTCAAGTTTCACTTATTTACGAATTTTGTTGAATATGTTTTTTGAGAAAAGATTTTTTTGTCTAAATTGAAATAAAGTGACTGAAAACATGAATTTTAATAGAAATGAGGGAATTGGTTAACATGACAGAAAATTTAAACAAAAAATTTTAGAAATTAAAAAAAAATTTTTTTGAATAGGAATTTAAAAAAAAAAGTTGGAAATTTTAAAAATATAATTTTTTAAAGAAATGATTTTCAAAATTTAAAAAAAAAATCGAAAAATTTAAAAATGTTTTTATTAAAAAAATCAAAAATTTTAACAGTGTTTACTTTTATTTAAATTTAAAATTAGCATATAAACATTTTAATCATACCAATATTAAAAATAATATTTTCATAAACTTTCAATCTTCATATGTATCCACTCACATATCATCTCACGAATAAGCATATATGCAGTCAGCACACAGGTTATATTGCAGCAATCAATGTGTTATTTAAAATGTGAAAATTGAAGTCATTTATACGCCACAGTAGCAAAAAATAAAAGGAGATGAAAATTAAGTTTTACCATGGGGCAACTGACACATCATAAAACAATAAAATTAAGCATTTAAGTACTGAATTATTCATGAGATGTCTAACGAACGGAGAAGAAAAAAAAACAGTAGCCAGTTCTAATTTTCATCTCAATGAGATGTCAGTGTTTAAGAAGATTAGGAACAAAGTGGAATGACACGAAAATTATTTAAAGCTCTTTATGTTGATTTGTGTTGTATTATTTTTGGGTGCTTAATGTACCGTAAAATTTAATAAGGCTTATTCATTTTAATCTTTAAAAATAATTTAAACTCTTAAAAATTTTTTAACAATTTTTCAAAAAAATAATTTCTTCTTAAATTTTTTCAGTCAACTGACATTGAATTTCGGCATGAACTGATGAATCGATTGAACAAACTGGATACGGATGTTGAATTGGAAATTCTTCCAAGTCAGCAAGACACATCGGTATCACCATCATCAACAGCTGTTTATGGAGGAAGTTATGAAAGTTACGGAAATGTCAAAGAGTATTATTGCGGTAATAAACATTTTAAATTGATGATTTAATTAAGAAGTGGAATTTTTTTGGCATAAATGGGATTAGTTGTCAGTGATGTCTGATGATTAGGATGGGGTTTGGAACTATTTTAGTATTTTGTCCAAAAATATAGGATTTTTAACCAATGTTCCTAAAGATAAGATTTAAATCCAAATTTTTTTTAAATTAAATGCTGCGTGCTCAAAAAATGCTACAAAAAATTCCAATTCAGCACACAAAAATAAAATCAAAGCAAATAAATTCCAATCCACAACAATAATAAAAAAAAATCCAATATTCATTAATTATTGCAGGTGCGAAGAGAGAGCCGTCATCATGTTCGACGGAAAATGAAATCGATCCATTTTTAAGGCCGCCACTGTGGGAAGATATAACGAGTTCGATACAGAATATCGATCCAGAAAATGCCATAATGTTAAGTGCATTGACTGGTGCAACACAAGTGAAACTTGAATCTTCCGATGATACATTTCTTGAGTCTCTCTCATCTCCACTACTTAGTCCGTTAGAGATTAAGACCGAGAAAGGATATTATAACAATCCAATACATCATCATCAGCTGCAGGCCCATAATAACAATAATACTAATATAAATAATAATAATGTTAATGTAATACAACTGAGTCATCTAGGTCATAATCATAGTAGTAATAACAATAATAATAATAATAGCAACAACAACAACAATTCATATTCAGTACAATCACATTACAATAATCCACAAGCTCATCCGAACCATCAACAGTTAAACGGCTATCATCATCAAGATTTTAACATACATCATGGACACGTGCCGCATCAGCAGTATTCAAACAACTACTATAATTGGCAGCAAAACAATCATCATCATCATCATCATGCAACAGTGCCTGTGAATCAGCAAGCGCCTGTATATGGAAATAACAAATATTCGTCTGCATCTCAAAGCAATTTATGTGCTCCAATTAGTAGATTGATGTATGTGCCGCCTTTGACGCCACCAAGTTCGGATCCTGGAAGTCCTTGCAATTCCATCCAAGTGAGTATTATTATGATGAATTACTTTTTGTAATGAGATTTAATAATGGGAGGTAGTTATGTCTTGTTATAAGTGATTTATAAGGAAATTGATACTTTTTGCTGGATTATTATTGATAGTTTGGATACTTTGAGTCTTGATTTGATTTTAAGAAATCGTTATGATAAAATTTGAATATAAAGATCAATTTTTGAACCTTAAAAATTAATTTTTGAACTTAACAATCTAATTATAAATATTAGGATCAAAATTTGAACTTGAAGATCAAAATTTGAACTTGAGGATCAAAGATTGTACTTTAAGTTCAAAATAAGTCCAAAGTTTAAATTTAACAGTTAGAAATCAAACTTTAAAGCCTAAAATTCAAGTAAATCACACTCAATCCATATCACCTCCATCTCAAGACAAATTTCATCACACATTCAACATTTTTTTCAATGCATCAATGTCTCAATGATTAATTGTTCTTTCACGTCAATCGTCTTTTGTTTTATATATGATTTCTCAGGGTCCTCTAAGACGAACACCACCTCCGCCTTATCACATTCAACAACAGCAACAACATCTCATGCAAAATTTAGCTATAAATAATAATAACAACAATCAATCATCACCTCAGCTCTCTTCCCATCATCTACATCATCCACATAATCTAAATCAACAGCCTTCGAATGCTCCAAGTCTTACAATATTAAACAATGGTAATTCGAATGACAACAACAATAACTTGAGCAGCATAAAGAGTGAAAATACAAATAACAACAGCAATGTCAATAGTAACAATAGGAATAATAGTAATAATAAGATAATTATAAAGAAAACATCAACTACAACTATTACCACAAATCATTCATCAATAATATTAACTAGTTCGGGTGTAAAGACAATTGTTGGAAAATATAATCGAAGAAATAATCCTGAATTGGAAAAGAGACGCATTCATCATTGTGATTTTATGGGTATGTTGATTATTTAGATAACTTTTTTTTTATTTTTTGAGGGTGTTATGTAAGGTTTTATTGTGGTTATTTAATGGGGGTCAATGCTGTTTGGCTTTGAAAATAGGAATTTAATTTAAATTAGAATTTTAAATTAAAAATTGAAACCTTAAAAACAGAAAATGTTCATTTTTGAACTTTTAGGGCAATAATTGAACTTAAAGTTCAAAATTTGATCTAAATTTTCAAAAATTGAACTTTATGTTGAACACTTCAGTTTAAAGTTCAAAACTTAGCACTCAAAAACATGTTAAGCAATTTGATCAACAACAGAGCTTTTTTTGACTGCAATTTAATATCTCCACCATAATAATCTTCGAATGCCAACATTTCAATTACCTCAACCAATTCCAAATTCAATTCCATAAACACAAATCGCCTTAATTATTTTAATCTCCACTTATATTATCTTCAGCTTAAAATTCATTACATTCATACATAATGCACAATAAGACATTTCTACACATGTTTTATCAGCTCAAGAGCTCTAAGATATGCATACCCCATTCAACCTGCCATCCTTTGCGTAATACGAGAATGAATTATATTGCAATTAATTGCAATGCACATGAATGAATGCATCTCGTGCTGTGCTAAGGCACAAAAAGACAGAATAAAAGTGAGAGAGAAAGATAAAGGAGAAATAAAAATGAAAATAAAAATTTCACACAATTAAATGCCATGCAAGCTAATAGCTGACATTAATACAGCGCCGCATACACACAATTATTACGAGATGCTATCGAATTGCAATTATATCGATAAAATTATCGAAATATTTTTGTGTTACTTATTGCCATTTATGTATCGTGAGGAGATTTTCTGTTTCTGTTTCTGTCTTTTTCTATGTTATGTATGTTCAGTTGGTATTTTAAAAACTGTATGTGACTCAATGTGACACAACGAGCCGTGCTAAAAAGGCCATTTTAACATGGGAAAAATGCAATGTTATGTGCATTAAATATCTTAATACAATATCGAGCTATTCTTTAGTCTTATTCACAACCTAACTCAATCATCTAGGTAGTTAATTTATTGGCAAAAAAAAGATCGACGGATATTTTTGCAGCATCACGCTATTATTGAATGAAATGAGTTACTTTGAAGCTGCAGAAACAAATTGAATGGATTGGAAATGGTTTTTAGTTTGGTTTTGGTAGAAATGAAGCAAAAGGTGGTGAACTGATGCAAAAATTTCTAAATTGAAGCAATACTTGCTAAATTGAAGCAAAAATTTGAAAGTTGAAGCAAGAACTACTGAATTCAAGCAAAACTTGCAGAATTGATGCAAAATTTTGCTGAATAGATGAAAAAGTTTTTGAATCGAGGCAAAAGTTTAAAAATTGAAACAAAAGCTGCTAAATTCATGCAAAAATTATTGAATTTTGTGGATGCAAAAATAAAATTTATTTTAGCTAAGGGCAATTCTTTGGATGAGTTGAATTTTAAAAAGTCAATTGCAAGTTTTACTTTACTCGAATTTGTTTGAATTCCAAAAAACCGTTAAATTTGTTTACGATTTTTCATGAAAATGTATGTTTTTTAATTTTACTATTAATATTATGCTTTAAAACGCCATTATTATTTGTAAATAATCATTTTTTGATAGCTTAAGAGAAACTATAAGTTTTAATTAATTTTTAACAATATCTTTTCAATTTCGTTCTAACGGTTTTCAAAATTCAAATTTTTTAAGAGCGCTTTGAAAAATTGCTGTCACCCAAAAAATTTAATTAAAAATTGAAATTTTGAGCATATTAAACAAATTTGTGTTGAAATTTAAATACAGTTAGATAGAATATCAAAAATACTATCAATCTGTGTCCTTACAATATTAAATAAGTGTTTAGTTTTCGTAAAATTTTGATTCTTCGGATGAAAATTCCATTTTGGGTGACAGCAATTTTGATGAAAAAGTTAAAATATCTATAAAATTAGACATTTTAAATCTGTTTTAATACCAGAATATGATAGTTTTAATGATTATGTATTGAACTGATTATTAATATTAAGCTTGATAATGGAAAAATTTTGAGAAAAAATGATTCTTCAGAAATTTTTGAGAAAAATTTATCCAAAGAATTGCCCCTAAGTTAAATTTTCAAAATTTAATTTTTTTGCTAATGTTTTTCAACATAATCCAAAACTAATCTGATTATCAAGATCAGCGAGACCGTCTTTCATCATTAAAAGCTTATAAATCATAAAATCCTCTAAAGACCTCACGTCAACTTTCGAATCAGACATTAATGAGAAAAATTACTTTTCTTTCGTCAATAATTCTCTTCTTCTCTTTATAACAAGCACCTTACGTATATGAAGCCGCAGTCCGTCAAAGACAGTAATGAGAACTGATTTGTTTCGTATATTTAATTTAAGCTTTTCTCACATTCACAATTGTCTAATCATAAAAATAAATATTTAGTTAAACGAAAGCGCCAAAGAGAAACAAAAGCTAAATTAAGCGTACGTTAAAAGGTATATAATGCGTTTCCATTCATACATAGCTCAGGAATACTTATTGTATGGATTGTAATACTTACTGTACCTATAGAAGTTAAGTATAGAAAAGAAGAAAAAAAAAATATGAGTTGAATGAGAAGAAAAGAAAGAGAAATGTTTAGTAGCAATAAACATAAAACGTGCTCAGCATTTTGTGGCTGATTATTTTCAACATTTTTCTGTTTTGTTTCAATATTCAATAATCATATGTGAGGCTCTTTTTAAATAGATTTTTTTTATGATCATTTATTTTATTTCTCATGAGTTTTGCTTTTAAATGAAATGAAAATAAGATTTTTTATAAGGCCTTTTATCGCTACATATTTGTAACGAATTGTGAATTTAAAGGAAATTATATTTGAATAAAAATAGAGTTCTGTATGTAAAGTTTGGTGGGACTTATGAAAAAATGAAATATTGTTTTATATAAATTTTATTCTATTGTATTTTTAAAATTAAAAAATAAAAAATACGTTTAAAAATTTTGAAAGTAAAAATTTTAACAAAAATAATCATGCATTGTTAACAAACGAAATTAATATTTAAAAATATTTTTAGGATTCGAACCTTGAATTATATTAAATAAATAAATTATAGCATTACTTTATTATAATTAAACTTTTAATTGCAAATTTCTTTTTGATTCAATCGACAAAATTGTAATAAGAATTATTTTAACTTGCATATTTCAATCAATTCTTTTACTTCACTCATATCTCAAAAAGTTAAACCTACTTTTCAATCTTTTGTATCCAATAAATTCCTTCACATATCGAATTAATAAATGCTTATGTCTCATTTTATCTCCTTATTTTAATCAGCAACATTCATTTAAATATATTTTTTGCAAATTATCCATACTTGTTTAATTTCATACCTTATAACCCCAAAATTAATATTCCATATACAAGACATAATAAAATAAATATTCCTGGACCAGCCCAATAAAAAAACTAAAATTAATAAATGTTAACATGTAATTCTAGCTGTGAATAAAAACACCAACTGGATTATTAGCTTTGTCAGAATAAGGAAAATGTTTTTGAGATTATTTCTTGAAGATTAGAGGATCAACAGGTCTCATGACTAATTTTTGACTACAATAAAAATTAAATCCATTTTCTCATATTTCTGACATATCATGCATAGGGTTTTCAATCCCGGGATCCCGAATCCCGGGATACCGGGATCCCGCTGTTTTTTCAGTAACCTAATTCCGGGTTTGACAACAGTCTCAATCCCGGGATGACGGGATTTAAATTTCCTTAAATTTACAAAAATTAACGATGAAAAAAAGTTAAATTTTTTATCATTCTTCTAATTTTTATGGTGTTTTTAACCGTTTTTATATTTTTTATCTACTTTTGATTTTAAAAAACAAACAAATTTGAATACATTTTGGTTTTTTTTTATCTTTTTTGTTATCGTATTCTAAGCCACGCCTCTTTTTCATACGAGTTTTGGAAATAAGTACAGGTCAAATTTCAATATAATTTTATTTGTTTACATTTAGAGAAAATCTCAGTAAAACTTTTCATTTTTTGTTTACACCGCTACTTAAACATACATGTTGTGTGAATAATTAAAATTTCTGATTTGACTTTAACTATTAAAAAATTAGTTTTGAATGCAATTTTCTCAATAGAAGTAAAAAATACTTATATTTCAAACATGAAACTTAAAAGAGTTGACTTTGAAACAAAAAATGTGAATATTTTCATTAAAAACTGATGAAATTTAAATGCTGATAGGGTCCTTTTATTAATCTTTTGGATGGATGGATACTTTCAATTGTAAAATTAAAGAAGATTTGAAGCATAAAACCACTTAAAATAATACTCAAACAAATTTCATGGCAAACTCTTTTAACTTTCATACAAAATTTTGGAGCCAATCGAAATTTGATCTAAACTTTATTTTGAAAAAAAAAAAAAATATTTTTAGGTATTCAAAACTTGAATTGTATGAAAATTTGTTGTTAAGATTTTAAATTCTTAGAAATTAAAATTTCTTTAAAAGCAAAAGCTAATACTTAAAATTTATAGATACTACATAGATAAAACTAATAGTTTTGTTTAGAATTAGTATTAAAACAATGCTTTTTCATACACTAAAAAATTAATTTTTACTCATTTTTTTTCTTTTGAAATTCAATCCCGGGATCCCGGGGGATCCCGGGTTCAGAATTTTTGAATACCGTAATCCCGGGATTGAAATTTTGGTCCGGGATTGAAAACCCTAATCATGCATTTATCATATTTGATTTGGGTCCTAGCGCGTAAAACTATACACAGCTGTGTATCAATTGTAATTACATTTATGTCAATCAATTAAATTGAACAAATTTTTTTCCGCATTTGTAATTTTGGATTTGGGTATTTGAGATGAAAAAAAAAACTTAATATTTATAGAGCAATTGTTTGTATATTAATCAAATCAGATTAATCAAATGTAATAGCAGGAATCGATTGTGTAAGTTAAATTAAAATTGAAAAGTTTGTTTTTTTGATGATTCATATGAGGTTGAAGTCGGATTTGAGGTTGGATTTAATATTACGTTCAATTTTACATTTCTAGCTGAGCTAATAGTTCTTTAATCCTTTTCTTACTAGTTCCTTATATAAATTCTTAATTATTCCACAATTCAATCCTTAATATCCATACACTTGTTTTTGCCAATCATCTTGTCTCAATTAATTCAGATCCAATTTTAAAACTGCATCAAAATTGACCTCGAAAAGGTAGTTTTTCAGTAGTTCCACTTTGAAAATATAGTAATTTCCATTGATTCAACAATTTTTTTTAATCATGATGCCAATCACAATTTTTATACATTCCGCTCAATGTTTCAGTGAATTGAATGCGCTTTTGTGTGTTATGTGACCTATGGCATTGCAAAAAGATAATAAGGTAGTAAGCTCCAAGAGAAAAAATAAAATAAAATTTACGAGAGCAATCATTAATCCAAAATTAAATCCCATTACAGAACGATTTATCAAAGCTGACCTCGACTGTAATATTCAGTCGTTTGTTTGAGGTATTTTTTCAACTTTTTTTTGAAAGCATAATAGAGAATAAGAAGTAAATGAGAGACACAAAAGCCCTTTCTATTCAAAAAAAAAAGAATTTGAGTCAAATTTATATGTCACAGATGTGTGTATGACTTTACATTGTTGTTGAGGAAAAACTGGATTTTTTTTCACTTCACTTCTGACTGAATCATAAACAGCATTGTACACGGGCGATTAGTCACAGTCAATGTTAATTAAAATTGAGTCTCTTTTGCTGTACCTTTTGTGTGTGCATTACTGAATATATGTGGCACAGATTACGACAGAGGTGGACTGATAAAAAATGGATTTTTTTAATTGAGATAAGTGGAAGTACTCGGTGAAATCAAAAATTGAACATGACATAATATTAAATCAGGTCAAAATATAATAGTACAAAGTTTTGGAATTTTATTGCAAATTGAATCCCAAGCAAACCTTTAAGGATATAAAACCTAACCTACCCAACTCTACTCCATATCCATATCCCATTTTATACTTCTCACATTCTAATTGAATGAATTTACAACTCACAATTCCATGTTATCCATCATAAAAGCATAACGATATGATAGTAGCTTTAGGCTAATAAGCGACATGACATTCAATGTGATTAATTTCATTGAACATAAATTTTTTTAAACTGCTCAGAAATTAACAGCAGATTATTTCATTATAAATTACTTACTTTGCGGCTGATCATTTGCTTACTTATTGTACCTTCTTATTATATCCAACGCGTGTCTCTGTTTTTGCCTTCTTTTTTACCACGTTTTTTCATGTCTTTCTCTCATTTCGTTAATTTTGTCAGTGTCTCGGTCAACTCGAGTTATTTTTTGGTAGATGGATATTCAATGCATATTTAAGCTCATATGTGGAGTACATAAAATTGATCACTTGGAAACATAAGCGATTATTAACTTCTTATTTAATGACTGACTTACATGTGTCATGTCTGCAACTTTATAATCCATTTGCTCGATGACAAATGAACTGGTCGATTAATTTTGAATTGATTTTGATTTTTCGGTGGTCAGTGTCGGTGGCCTTTTTTGATGTGTGGGAATATCTTTGACAGGGATTTGTGGGAATGATTTTGTAAAACAATTGGATCGAAAATTCACTGAAAAATGAAAATTATTTTAAATTTTTTTTCAAAGCCAACTTGATCCTTTCAATTTTAAAAAAATTCATCAACTTTTATCTAACTTCATCTACTTCATCTCATTGCAGGTTGTTCCAAAGTCTACACAAAAAGCTCTCATTTGAAAGCACATCAAAGAATTCATACTGGTAAGTACGCAATGTCTTATTAAATTAAGATCACATCGCACATGTTTCATGACAAATTTCGATCATAACTGATATTAATCTATGACAATATACATGAGAAGTATTGTGCTGTGTCTATTGTGAATTATTATTTCTCAATCAATTTATGTCTTTTTTTGCGATCTGTTTTATCGCATTTTGTTCCATTTTCATATGAAAAAGTTTATTTGAAAATAGATTAAATAATGGCAAGATATAAAGTCAGGCAGCAGTGCCAGCAGCAGGTCGAATTGGAACGAGTCTATTATACATGAAGACAGATACTAGCAGCAGCAGCAGTAATAGCACCAACAACAATTGAGTTATGAAATTATTTCTCTTAAAAATTTACGGCTCATTTCAAGTACGGCACACGCATTTCGTTCCCTTTTGTTCAGGCACAAATTCAATGGAATCGAAATAAGATATGGACGATATGAGCGAGTATATTCAGCCACTGCCGCTCAGATCTCAATTGCGATTGTTTCATTTAATAAATTCCAACATCAAATTGTGCTCGTATCGTGCTGACCATTAAGCGCCTCACATTCCGTGTACAAGTCATGCCTTTTAGCAGTTTGCTGCTTACTTTTTTTGTATTTTTTCATTCATTCGTTGGCTCGCTTAACTCTTGACATGATATTTAACTTCCTCATCTCA
Source organism: Chironomus striatipennis (assembly GCA_026123125.1). Classification (NCBI taxonomy): domain Eukaryota; kingdom Metazoa; phylum Arthropoda; class Insecta; order Diptera; family Chironomidae; genus Chironomus; species Chironomus striatipennis. The sequence continues at coordinate 42,761,512 of CM047392.1, read as the reverse complement.
TTCACTTTCAATTTCATGTTTCTTTTCTCGTTTTTTTTCCTTTTTATCTTCAGCTGTGCTTCTTTTTTCATGCTTAACAGTAACAAACAAAAATCCTCGAGATTCAGTGCATAGACATTCATTATATTGAGATTTATATGCAGTGCAATTTTATATCAATTTTGATATCACATTTGAGTTTGTGTATTACTGAATGGACTCTATAATCGAACTGAAAATGAACGGCAAAAAGTGCAGCAAGTGAAATTAAAAATTGCATTTGAACTCTGATTTTAATTAGGTTTTGATTGTGAAATTGGATTCAGTTTTGTTGGCTGTTGACTTCGATTTAAAAAATAAAAAGCATGCGCTTTATATCAACCAACAGGACTTAGCGTTTTCAAATTTTTTCAAGTTGATTTGTGATAATTAATTAATATTGTTAAATGTCAAATGTGAACTATTGCCAGAGCATTTTCATGTTGTTTGCCTTACACAATCACAACATTAATTAAAAGAAATCTCAAACTTACTATTTTTTTCTTCTCTCTCATTTCTGCCTTTCTTCCTCATTCTCGCTATGTCCAATAAGCATTAAAATATTTTTTTGAAATCGAACTGAATTGCTTGCTGTTGATTTTAATTTGATTTTTGTCATAAATTAATTTAATCATTCAAATCAATCATGTTATTCGTGTACTTATGTCACTAAGATTTCTTTCATCTATTTCTCTTGATCATTGCTTCTTGATGTTTTTTCTGTGTGACTGGTTGGAAAGCAATTTGGTTCGATAGCAGCGGTAATGACTGAAATTTTGAATGGAATTTTTCAAGAATTTTTATAAATTGATGCTGAATGATATTGATGACATTGACAAAATCATTAAATTTGGAAGTCAACAGAAGTCTTGAAAAATGAACTTCTGACCGACTTAATCTTGCAATTCTACCTGCATTCCACCAATATAAAAATAGAATCATTTTAATCCAATTTCCAATAAAATGTTCAACATCTCACAACATGAAGATAAAAAGCAACAGAAAGTGAACATAATTATGTCTTTATTTGAACATGAAAAGTCTTTCAAATGGATTAAAATGTTCATAGAGAAAAACAGCCAATTATTAGTCAGCAAAAGCTGTACAAAGGCTAATAATAATTAATAGTTCTTGGCAAATACAGCTTGTTTGAGTGATAAAAATCACTCGTACGCCTTATTGAGAGATAAAAAATTTGCAGCTTTTTTGCTTCCTTTTTATTTTTACAATTTTTCTTGCCTTTTCATGACTTTTTTTATGCTGGCAGAGTTGACTTGTTGATTGGGTGCGAGGAGAAAATATCAAAGGAATAATTAGTATTCTGTTAATGTTTAACACATTGCAGCTATTTTTAGCGCATTTTTGCAAAAAATGACGCTTATAGTTTCACTTTGTTCGGCTGGCTGGCTGGCTGGCTGGATGAGCTCTGAGATCTCAGAAACCAGACATAGTTAAGAGTTCTGTTATGATGAATTATCTTTCTACTATCGAGTTATTCCGGCCTCGCTTATTAAAAAATCGTTAAATGATCTACAATTCCTGTAATCAACGATTTAACATTAAATAAGGAAAAAAAATTGTTGAAAACCCCTCGATAAAAATTTGAATTTTTTTTGACCGTTGGAATTTAAAATTTTTTTGACCGTTATTTTTGGTCAAAATTTTTTTTCTTTCTTTTTGTAAGGTTTTGTATTTATCAGAGGGCGAAGCCGTTCGATTTTTAGCCGGCTAAAGTCGGCTAAAGCCGGCTAATTTTAGCCGGCTTTAGCCGACTAAAGAATAACGGTCAAATTTTTAAAAAAAAGTTTAGCCGGCTTTAGCCGGCTAAAGCCATGTTTAGTCGGCTAAAGCCGGCTAAAGAGAAAATTTTCCACGTATGAAAAATAATGAAATCTTATTATACAATTTTTAATTTGTTAAACTTTTAATGTGTTTTTATCCTAAACAAAAAATGAAAATCAATTAAAAATCGAAATAAAATATAAAATTTCGATGAAAAACTTAATAGGAAAGCGAAATTTCACATCGATTTTCTTATTTGCGATGAAAACCCCTCGGAAAAGCCATTTTTCGCGTTAATTTTCTTATTTGGAATGAAAAACCCCTCGGAAAAGCCATTTTTCGCGTTGATTTTCTTATTTGGGATGAAAAACCCCTCGGAAAAGCCATTTTTCGAGTTGATTTTCTTATTTGGAATGAAAAACTCCTCGGAAAAGCCTTTTTTCGCATTAATTTTCTTAGTTGGAATGAAAAACCCCTCGGAAAAGCCATTTTTCGCGTTGATTTTCTTATTTGGAATGAAAAATCCCTCGAAAAAGCGAATTTACATTTTAAATTTTCGTTTCATATTTCAAAAGCAAAAATTCATACTTTAGCCGGCTTTAGCCGGCTAAGAAAAAACGTGATTTTTTTTTTAGCCGGCTTTAGCCGGCTAAAGTCATCTTTAGCCGACTAAAGCCGGCTAAAGACGGCTTCGCCCTCTGGTATTTATTATTGTGAGAACAGACTTTTCATGCAAAGTGCATGCTAGAAAGACGGAATTTAATGGACTCTGTTATTATTATATGGGCGATTCTCCACAACAGTGGAATTTTCAAAAATGAGTTATAATTCTTCTTTTACTTGTTTCAATTTAAATTTTTTTTTAACGGCCAAACTACAAATGATTTTTGCTTGTAAATTTAATTTTTTAGCTGTTAGATAGAGGATATTATGTTTTTATTGTAAAACCTTCACTTAAAGTGATGATACAAATAACAAAAAGTTAATTAAAACCTATAAATCTTATTGAAATCAAATTAAAAAATAACGGTTTTCTAAAATTTAAAAAATTCCCCTGCAAAAGCGTCTTTGCGTTGCTTTGTGACATATGTTGATTTTTCGGAGAATCAATTTTGCAGCTTAATTAAGCTGTTTCACATAAATTGAAAGCATACACATTAAAGTATTTATAAAAATATATCGTTTCATATTTATTATGTATTTTTAAAGTTGGATTTTAATAGTTTATTTTCGATTCTCCGGTGAAAACTATGAAAAAATTCCATTTTTGGTCACAAAGCAACAGACCGAAGAATTGAAATATTTAATTAACAAAGGAGTTTAGAGCTAAACCGAAAAAATTACGGCATAGAAAATGGAAAAATGTATCATATAAGCTGAAAATCATAATAACTTTAGTGGAAATCTTAATCAAAAAACTCATTTGAAACCTAAAAAAGGTTGATTTACCCTGTGGAGAATCGCCCATATAGTTTTTTTTTATAAAAATTGTATTTTCTTGTAGGGTTTTTTGATGATAAAAGAAGAATTAAGGGATTTTGTAATTTAAAGCAATTTCTATTTAATCGATTTCTGATCGCTGCTACAAAAATGCGCTTAAGTCCCTCGATTAACAACACGAGGACTTTGAACATTTTTTATTTTTAGTTTCTTGTCTGAAAAAATTAATTTCAGTTTTTAATTCGAGCACTAGAAATTGGGATCCTTTATTTTTTACTTTAGAACTTATTACTTGAGAGTTAAAAAATACTAGTAAATGAGGAAAATTCTATAAAATAAATGCTCTGAAATCTCGAGCTACATGAATAGTTATGGAACAGCTTTTATCGCTTTCAATTGCAAATAATAAAATAAATGAAAAGAAATAAAAATTTTAAAGTCGATTTTAACGCATGTAAAATGATAAGCGAATGAATTAATTATCAAGTTTCCTGCTTTAGTTTCTTCACTGAGCTAAGGCGCTTTATTTTGTCTCTAAATGCAGTTACAAGATAAAAATGCGCTTTTCTCACAATTTCAAGTGAATTTCTAACTTGAATCCATATTTTTATACCTGAATAATTCAAAGCGTCGTCAATAAAAAGGCATTTAACATCACATGGTGTAAACACACATTGCAGTCACTTCAGCATCTCTTGAGATATCAAATTATGTCCATAAGTGTGAAAATCTTTTCCATTAAATCGAAAAGCAAACGTAAGTCATGAGGAAATGGAAGAAGCAGAAGCAAGCAGTAGAAAATGAGCTTAATTAGATTGGACATTGATGATAATTTGAATTAAGAAATTTGCATATTTTAACACCTCAGCAATGACGGTAAATATAAAGCCAATGGCTAATTAAGTTCCAACTTGCCATCAAAATATAAGAGAAATAGAGAATAATATTGACTTGACTAATTTGTTGTCTATCGAGCATGTCCAAAAAATATTCAAATTAATTCCATTTCAAATTAGATGAGAATCTCAAATAAGATGAAAAATGGAAATGAAGAAATGATCACAAAAAAATAAATTCTGGCTCTCATTTTTGATGCCTTTAAGAAATTTTTTGTGAATGAATTTCGATGAATGAACTTGTGCCTGAATGCCACAATCCTCAAACAATGATCATAGAAAAAATATTTTGACATTTTTATCGAATCTAAAAAATAAATAACAAAAAATAAAGAATTTTTAATGCTGATTAAAAGCCAATCGAGAATGAGACACACAGAGAATTCGATGACGGTGACACTGTCCATGCATTGAACAAACACACCGAAATGGAATGAGAAGGAAGAAAGAGAAGAAAAATATCCCAAAATTTACGAGCATTTCATTCACACTTGTTCTTCTTTGTTGTTTAGTTTATATTAGAAAATGTGGTAATAATTTTTGGTCTTGATTAGGTTGGTTATTGAGGATATAAAAGAGAATATTTATTAAATTTTGAGGAATTTTAATTTGATTTCTTTAGCAATTAAAATGATATAAGAAAATGGAATTTTTCTGGTCAAAATAAAAGGTTCAAAATACTTAACACCACTCAAACATTGACTTATTTTAAATTGAATATTTTGCTGGACAGCTTAACTTGAAATTTTATTTTTTAAACTTTATAACATTATTGGTCCTCAACAGTTGACTTCTTAAATAAAAACTCAATCAATATCGAAGCTGATAGGAATAACAGTGAGGAAGAATAATGAAAAGCAAAATAAAGCAAGAAGAAGAAGAGCCTCAAATGAGCTAAAAAGAAATTCTCATAAAGGAAGTCGTAAAAATACTAAAAAGTTAATAAATTTTCATTTCAATCATAAACATTTTCATTTAAATGAGCAAAAAAATTGATGACACTAGCGACTGAATTGGACACCCAGAGCGTTTTTTTCTTTCTGTGCTGAAAGGAAAGAAAGGCGTTTACCTTTAAAAAAAAATTCATTCATTCAGTAGCACAAAAACCGCAAATATTAAATGAACTTTTTCGTATTGTTCGTTACGATTTGATGAAGATGAGTAAATGAAAGGCAAATAATGAATGGAGAAGATTAATAATGAATGACAAAAAAATGATGAAATAAAAAAGAAGAAAAGTTTCATTCATAAAGTTGAAGTAACGGAACGTGTGATGACAAAATACTAATGTGTAAAATAGTTTGCGGATTTGTTTGATTAATGAAGGGGTAATAAGCGCATAAATATTATTGTATTGCCATTTTAACTTAAAAAAATTGGGATTTCGTTGTAGTTTAGAATTAATGTGAAGGAAAATTTGCAAAGCTAGTGAAAATGTAAGAATCTTAAGTTCAACAAGAAAATTTTCCTGTTAAATACAATATTCGAAAAAAATGTTGAAAAAAAGAAATTTCTTTTTTTCAACATTTTTTTCGAAAATTTGCAACTTTAATTCAATGTGATTTTTTTTAGTCCTGTTGTTATGTCATTAGAATAATGATTTTGATTTCTTCTTCTATAAAGTAATGGGTTCAATTCCAATCAGAAATATTTTTTCATTAGCTTTCTTCTTCATTAATTTTTTGTAAAATTTTATTTTAATCCAAACTGCAAAATACCTTTTGCTACCTTTTACATCTCACTCAGTCAGACAAAATTTCCATTCCTAACTCTTTTCAAATTTCACATAGAAAACATCATAAAAAATTGCGAATATAAAATTGTGAATGAGACATTCCTGTGGTTTGTGTATTAAAATATTTACTTCCATTGACACTCATTCATTAATAGGATAAAAAATTCATCTAAACACACACACAATACATCATCATATGAGACTAAATTTGCCATGAAACTTTATTTAAAAAAATATCTATTTACATTGTTGCCAACTTAATGACTGTAAATAAAATAATTTCTTTTTCTTTTATCTCATTTTTACAGGCGAAAAGCCGTATTCTTGCCAATGGCCAGAATGTGAATGGAGATTTGCACGTAGCGATGAATTAACACGTCATTATCGAAAACATACGGGTGCAAAGCCATTTAAATGTGTCGTATGTGAAAGATCATTTGCTCGTAGTGATCATTTGGCATTGCACATGAAACGTCATCTACCGAAAAATAAATGAGATCGAATCAAAAGGAAACTGATGAGTTAATAAAAGAAACACGACACAAAGAGTCAATAAACCTTAATGAAGAAGAAAATTCCATAGCATAAAAAATATAAAAAAAATTACATATTTAAATTCCCATCATATTGCCGCGCTTGAATATGTGCCCGAAATATAAATTATCATATAAGAGCAGAGACAGCCTACATAACTGTTTGTATTACCAAATGCATATCCAATAATATTTCCAATTGATGTTTATTTTTATCATTCAATCACAAATGCATACCAAATGAATCTGTATTACTGCCTCTGTAAAATAATGAACAAAAAGAAAAGATTTTTTTAATATTAAAAAAAAAAGTTTTAAAATTGAGAATTATCAAGAAGCATAAATGCAAAATGTACACATCCAAACGAGTAGTTTCTCTTGAGTAAATATATAATGAACTGCACTACAGTAGCTAGAGCTGCTGAAGCACAAGGAAAAAAAATTGTTAATTTCATGCGCATTATATTGTTTCAAGTATGGAGTGGATTTTTCTACGGTGTAGATTTAATGTGATGAATTTTGAGAAAAGTGTTGCTTTGGTCACTTTGGGGGACTTAAATAAACTATACATCATAAAAAAAAACAATTATGGCTGTATTTTAAAATTTTATCATTTACACCAGCTTGCAAGTTTAATTAATCCTCAAGTCAATTAAAGTTGGAGTGTCCAGTCACAGTTTTTTTTATTATTAGTGACAATCACGCAAATAATTCCCATAAATTACAGTAAAAATGCACTTCATGTCCACCATGTAATGCCAACTCTACCATCTCACCAAACTCGTTTCCATATTAATTTTTTTTTTTTAATGCAGGTAGCAATATATCTTGAATGTGTCAATATTTGTGTTAAATAAAACTTTTTATGTTTCTCATTTGAATTTTTAATTTAAACTATGAAGAAAAAAAAATTATTTTGCTCATGGAAAATTAAAGAAGAAGAAGAAAAATTTTATAGAGATAAATTAATGATGATGATGACGTTGTTGACGTGTCTTATTAGAGTAGATGTATGAAATAAATATTTTGTGCTTAGACAAAAATTAATAAGAAATTTAATGTGTGTTTTGTGTAGGAAATGGAAATCACCAAAGAATTAGAAATGTTCAATATTTTAAGAGGAAATTTTTTTCTTCGGTTTGTGAAAAAAAAAATAAATAAATTTTTATAAAGGTAAAAATTCAATTGCTTCATGTACTTAAAATCTATAAACTTTAACTTATAAAAAAAAATAAATTGATGTTAGTTAATGTTGATAATGTGTGTGACAAACATTCCAGTTTCATTCTTCAATTAATTATTTTTTTAAAAATCCATAAAAGCAAAAAATTATCAATTTTATAGAATTTTGCAATCAAACTTAAAAATTTACTTCCTGGTGTCTAAAAAAACCAAACAATTATATTTTTCAATCAATTCCTTGTTTCTTAAATTCACTGACAAGTTGAAAGCAAGGAAGAAGCAAAAATTAAAGCGCAAACATTGCAAAAATCTTCGACTCAGCACGACTCGACTAGCTTTGATGTCTTTCTGTTTAGCTAATGAGCTAAGCTGCATGAATATGCTTTGAATGTCAAAATATTTGAATTCATATCACTCAATAAATGAATGGGGGTCAATTAGCATCCAAATTAGCAAATTAATGCAGTATAAAATCAAAATTGGTTAGACTGGAAAATTTAATAGAAAAAATAATTTTCGATTTTTTTTTTTAAATATTTTGTAATTTTTTTCAAATCAATAAATTTAAAATAAAAATTAAAATAAAAAAATAAATTAAAAAAAAATTAAAAATTTTAAATTTTTATTTTGAATAAAATTAAAATGATCCAAATTTTGAAATTCGAAATTTAATAAACGCACAAAACTAGCTCAAGGATTTGATCCCAAAGATTAATTTTGATGCCTTTCATGATTGACTCTTTATGATACACTTAACAATTAATTTTGTTTGAAAAGTTCAAACGTTTCAAATACATTTAATAGGTAATTAAAATCTAAACAGACTTCAGACATGATTTTGAACTTGTTAATGAGCTTTTCATGATTTATAAAATGCAATGATTTTTGATACATTAATAAAATTGTTTTTTTTTTGGATGCTAGGAAGTAAATTACTAGTTGAAGTTTTTATTTTGACGTTAAATGATCAAGTGAGTTGTGACTAGGATCAAAGGAATTATCTAACGTGAAATATGAATTTGACTTAATTTATAGAATTTTTGATAGAATTTAAATAAAAATATAAAAGTTCTATTAAAATTGATAATTTTTTTTTAAAAAAAAACTAAAGATTTTTTATCATCATCGTTACATATATAATTAAATGTCAAATGCACAAAAGTTTTAATAAAAATTGGCAAATGGAGATTTTGGTAGGATTTCAATTCAAATCAAATTTTACAAGTTTCAAAATTGATTTAAAACTTTATTAAAAATAATTTTTCAAAATTAATTCCAATAAAAAGCTATCAAAATCTCCAGGAGCCCAATCAAAGCATTAAAATAAAATATTACAAAAATAATAAAAAGTAAAAACATGATTCATTCCAAATCACTCTCCAAACATATATCCATTAATGTAATTGATAAAATTTAAATATAGCAAAAAAAAAGAAAACAAAACTAGAAAATGTTCATGAAAAAAATGTTACCATGTGTTGTGTAAAGAAATTTTAATTAGATAATTAATTTCTAAATTTAGTTTTTCAAACATCTCGCACCGAATGCAAAATTTTAAAAATAATTTTTGTGTCTAATTTAATTTAAAAATTAAAAATACATTTAAATTTAGAGCAAAGCAAGAATAATCGTGTTCTTTAGTTGCCATGAGAATCATATACGTACTTCCTATTTTTGCACATAAATATTTCTACTGTTATTGATTTTTTAAGTTAAAAATTATTTTATTTAAGAAGAGAAAAGTTCTAATCAAGAATTACTTTAATTTTGAGTTATAATTTAATGATCTCTAAGATAGATAAAAAATCGGTTTCAAGTACAAAACTTTGGAATTTTTATTCCATTGACATCTCTATTCCAGTTATTTAAAAATTATAAACCGATTTTATAGATGAGAAATTAATTTTGGTCTTTTCAATTCCTTTAAAAATTTAGTCTTACACCAAAAACTAAGGATTATGAAATAAAAGACCCAAAAGTTTGCTTTTTGAATCTGAATATACAAAAAATTGACAATTTACAAAAGTATGCAAATTATGTTTAAATCTAATTTAAAAACTAAATTTTTTTTAAAAAAAATCATTATTTTATGTTCCTTTTTATGTATTCTAAATCGAACAAAATTATTTTATTTAAAACTTTATTTTTTCCTCATTTTGTTCGCAAATTTTCACACAACTTTTTATTTTATATCAATTTTTTTTTATTTCCATAAATATTAAGCTTTATAAATTTATGAATTATTCGCACTTTAAAACAAATAAAAAACTATATTTCACAAAAAATTAATAAAGCCATGAGTGTGCGAATCAAAAAGTTCTTACATGAACAAACTTGATACTAGAATTAGTGACAAAAAAATATTTTGAATTAAGCTCTCCTCAGATTTTTAAACAAAAATTCATTTTCGTGTAATTTTAAAAGCTTTTTTAATTATAATTATGTATTTTTTTTTTATTTCTTTCTATTAATTAGACATGTAATGTATGAAAAAAGGAATTTCAAAAGATTTTCTTTTTTGATAATTAATAAAAAGTTTATTCAATGAAAAATAATTTTATTGATTTTTTTTATTTAAAATTTTAATTTTTCAATTTTCAGATATGCAATAATTTTAAACTCCAATTTTATAGATTTTATTTTTCATCGCCAAAACCACAATTGCGTCTCATTTAAATCATATAAACTTCACATATTTCCTACTCTTATGAATGATTTGAGTCTGTTCCCCAAAATTTAAATGTAAGTCAAACAAATAAAATCCATTTCCTTCCCTAATAACCACGACCGTTAAAAGTTAGTTAAAAGCTAGATTTAAGCTAGTGTATCTGTAGATAGCCGTGAGATAAACTATCTGAACACTAACTTTTAAAATTTCTGGTTATTGGGGCTTGTCATGATGATTATGTTAATTATGACTAACAAGACATGAAAAATAAAATTTGATTAATTTTTATTTTCTGCAAAATAAGCAAAAAGGTTGAAAGTTCGCATAATTTACCAATTTTTTATCTTTAAAAAATTAATTTTCAATCGGATTTATTAAATAAATGTTTTTGATGCAATTAATTATATTTAAAATTTTTTTTTTGATTTTTTATGATTTTTTGCCATTTTTAGGGATTAATCATAGTCTTAAAAATTAAACAATTTGAGTTTTGAATTTTTGAAAACACTCAATTTTGAGATTTTAATGAACCACAAAATCAATACCACAAGACCAACAGATGCTTCAGCTCTGAATTGTAACAAATGTGACCTTTATGACCAACCAATATCCGATTCATTGATAAATTCCATCTGAGCCAACAATAGGCTCGCTCCATCTCATTCACACATGTCATTTAGAGAATAGATTTATGAAATTTTTAAAAGTTACAACAAATGTTGATTTTTATGCAAATCTTCTCTTGTATAACAAATTTATTGAACACGATATGCCGATTTTATCGTTTTCTAATTTATTTAAATGGACGCCATAAGATTAAAATTTAATCTTTATAAATTGCTGTTGATAAAAATTCTTGCCATATAGATAATATATTTTTTATATGATATTTTTTTTGTGCGCATCAATCTTTCTCTCTCACTCAATGCTCGAGACACTTGAATGAAACCAATACTCATCATGAGCAAGCGTCCTCAACTTCTTCTTTTTCTTCACACTTATTCTTTTTCTATCTATTACCTTTGGATATGTTTCTATTGGTATTGAAATTTTAAAATATAAAATTTATAAATATTTAATAGTGGAAAAATAGATATAGAACGCGATTAATGATTTTAAATGGAAAACTTCTTGGTGGAGATTTTAAACATAGTACTTTATTTGAAAAATTGAAAATTTTTTAATAATTTTTTGAAAAAATAAATTCAGCTTTAAAATCTTCATAAATTATTATTAAAATTTTTCAAAAGACTGAAGATTTTAAAAATTGAATAATTTTTCTCATAAAATTAAATTTAATAAATATTTAGAAAAATGATACCTAATTTTAAAAATGAATAAAAAACAAAAATCCTAAAATTTCTACCAAGAAGTTCAAAATTAAATCTCAATGAGTCACCAAATTCGATGATTATAATTTTTCCTCTTATTGATGTTCCATTTTGATATTCAACAACAAAAAAACCAACACGTAGACACGAGAAACGTATTAATAATATAAATAAATCATAAGCTGATAAATAAATAAATAATAATTACTATAAATCGATTCAGGAGTTAAAGCAATAAAAATATTTTTATTGGAAATTTTCATCTTAAAATATAAATCAGGTGTGGATTACTGAAGAGACATAGATTAATGTTGGGTAGCAAGGAACGCAGTTATTAATGAAAATTGACGTCATCATGGTATTAAGTGTTCATATTATGAAATTTCTGAATATTTATTTTGCAAAAGATTTCTAAAAATGAATTTTAAAATAAAAATTTGAAATTTAAGGAAATTTTTAATTGACTCAACTCAGACAAACTGCATCAATTTCACAAATATTCAAAGTTAAAAATTAATTTAATCATATTTTGATGATAAATGTAAATTTTATGACCAAACAGCATGCATCAATTGAAAGAAATTAAAATAAAATGTTCTTATTGCCTCTTCTTATGCTCAAAAAACAAAAACTCGTCTTAAACCTGACACAAAAATGCGATTCTTGTACCTTTCATGTTGCTTACACGCTACGTCAAAATACTGTCAATTCATCTTTATATCCACGATACAACAACAAATAAAATTAATTTCGAATTAAATTAAGAAAAGATAAAGAAGAAATTTAAATCTTCATTTTTAATGTCAAACAAAGAAAACAAGAAAGAAAAGTATGAAGGAAGAAGTTTTTTTGAAGAAAAAAAAAATCTGCTATCGTGTAAAATTTCCATAAATTTAAATAATTTCGACATGTGTTAAAAATGGAATTCATTCATTTCATTTCTCTTTCTGTTTCACACTTAGTGCTTGTATACATAATACCTTTCGTGTTTGCTTTCAAAAATAACAGAGACAGAGACTCTCTGGAGAGATCTATCTATTTCTATTACTATAACTAATTTAAATCTTTTTTGGACTCGTCAGGCATGGCAAGAAATTTATTTTAGAGATTTTTATTAAATTTTAATAAAATATTTGGAATTAAATTATAATTTGTGCAAAATTTTTACAATTTTGATCCTCTCAAATAAAATATGCTTGGACAGGCACACAATCAGTCAAAATTATACAACCATCAATAACTCACTTCTTAATCGACCTATATGGAAATCTTAATCAATAAATTATAACAAAATATTGATTTAACATTAATTTGTAAACTGTCATATTTATTTTTCTATTTTATTACTAAATATTAAAGATTTTTTATTCTTCTTCTGTCATCTTCTTCTTTTTGGTGTAACTTTAGCACACGCGTTTACTTACCGCATCACCTGAGTTGATGAACTTTTGCGGATGAATTGAAAGGATTTTTTTTTTCCTTATTACAAAGTGCTAATTTTCAATGGTTGTAAATTTTATTGACGAATAAATTATTTTAATTCTGAAAGCAAATGGTTTCGTTTGAAATTTTCATTATTCATAAAAGAATTAAAAGATTTTTGAAAAGAAAATACTTTTTTAATTTAACAATTTTTTTAATAATCCATACAAAAACTTATCAACTAATTCAATCAAGCAAAACATTAAAAACCACTTTATCTTGATTTTTTGTACAAAAAGAAAAAGACATCGTAAAATTGTCTTAGGAATTCAAAAATTAGTAAATTCAAGTCTCATTAGAATAAATTTGATAGTCAATAAATCGTCATAAAATATTTTAAAAATATATTTTGTTACAAATTCTTAAGCAATTTTATCCATGATGTTAAATAATTAACAGCATACATTTTAAGCGAAAATAAAATATTTTTAAAGGAAATTTTTGAACTAAATATACCCAATTCTTCTAAGGATTCGCTATTAAATAACCCTTTTTAGTCAATAATTCAATCAAATTCCATGGATCCCTATAATTTTTTACCAATTCTATAAAATTGTGTCCTGTTGGAGGTATTGGTTGCATTAAAAAATTTTCAAGAGTCTTTGTTTTAAAAAAGAAAATTTTCTTCAAATATTCAATCAAACTTTCAAACATAACCTCATCACTTAGCATAAATAAAAGCAAAGGTGTGTTACTATTACTAGTGAGTATAATTTCTTGAATTTGTGTTGTATTAAAATAGGATTCATAAATATCAACTATAGTATTTTCAGCATTTCCATCAAATGATAAAAACGAAAATAAGAGTAAGTTTAATGAAATACAAGATTCAAACGGATCTTTAATGGAATAGCATGATTTATCTTGACTAAATTTCAAAATATATTCTTGTTGCTCTCGTGTGGTATGCTTAACAAAAAACCTCCATGTGACATGTAATGTCTTATTAAAATTTATAGCATAATCGAAAATGCTATAATTATAAAACATGTTAAAAATTTCAGAATTTGAAAAAAGTTCGGACATTTTAATTAGCAAAAACTCGATATCATCTGCATCTATAATTGGCGGAATAGCCTTGAAAATATGATCAATTAATTCCTTTTGATCTAATTTTGACAGAATTGATTCAATTAAATTCCATTTGTTTCTATCAAAAATGTATTGTTGAGAATTAATTGTTGAAATTATTGGTTTGAACATAATATCTGATTTTAAAAGTTCTTTTAATTCTTCCATTGTTAACATTTTAACAATTGATTCAAAAACATATTTTGGGTCATCACTTTCAAGAAGATTATTATCTAAAGTAAAATAATCATGAGAGATATTGTAAAAACTTTTATCCCTTTTTTCAAGACAATATAAACTAAATAAAATTATTCCTTTCCGATTCTTTCCCAAAATAAACTTTTTAAACTCATTGTCACTAAGATATGGTCTAGCAAGATTTTTAATTTCATGACGATCAAATTTAAGAACTTCAACGTAAACATAATTAAATGTTGCTGTATAAACAGTTTCACTTTCATCAATTTGCAGCAATTTTACCAGAACGTCATGATCTCTTCCAAAGAAATCGAATAGAAATTCATAAATTTCAAATTCAAAAACTGGTGGGTATATAAACATTTTTTGAAATTTTGATTTCAATAACTTTGATATTCTGGAATGAAATCGTTTTGATTTGTTTAAACTTTCAGATTTTAAAAAGGATTTGAAAAATTTTCGTACACCGTTATTTCCAATACAGTAATAAAAAATTTTTAATCTTGATTCCAACTCTTCATCTGAAGATAAATCATCATTTGCGTTGTAAATATTTTCTATTAAATATTGTGCAATGAAAAACTCAGTAAATGTATTGTGAGCAAATTTAAAATTTCTTGGATTATCGATAGATAAAATTCCCATTCTAGAAACTTCATCCTGAGTTAGTTCTGGAGGAGAAGTTAGGCTCATTATATCAAGTTTCAAAACCCAAAAATAAACCAACTTATTTTCGTGATCTTGCAATTCACTTTTTAATGCAAATGATTGATAAAATTTCAGTATATTAAATCCTGTCTTCAAGACCGTCAAATAAAATTGTCCAGAAAATTCAGTCTTCATCCATAAAGTAAATTTCTGTTCTACAAACTTTTCATAAATTTTATACAAATTTAATGTAATTTTTAATTCGTCATCATTTGAAATCAGATCGACAATCATTTTAAGCATTTGTGGTGTGTTAAATATTTCAACTGAGTTTGACAAAATTTCAACATCCACAAATTTGCCAAAACAATACTCAATTTTGTCGTCAGAAAAATTTTTTGAAACTAAGTATGATACTGCAAAATAATGTTGATTGGTCTGATCAAAAGGAACTAATGAGTAAGTCTGAGATTTAAAATTATCAGCGAGTTTTTCAGAGTACAATGATCGAGTGCATATAAATTGAATTATATTTGAATTATCTTTAATTAAATTTAAAATTGATAAAACCTTTTCACTAAATTGTGGCGAAATTTCATCAAAACCATTCCACAATAAAATCATTTCACTAGTATCGAATAAATGCTCAAAAATTTGCAATTCAAATTGATTTTTTGCATCAAGTTTAAAAATATTTCTTAACATAATTTTGACATTCATTAAGGATGTCACATCTTGATATAAATCTTTATGGTCCTTCAAACCAATATAAGATACCCATTTGGTAGGAAATTTAGCTTTAATATTAATTGCCAATTCCTCAAAAAATGTTGTCTTTCCAGTACCAGCTTCGCCAGATAAAATGAAATTTTTTGTTAAGTTTGTAATTTGAATGATTTCCTTAAATCCAAATGTTAATGACTTGTAAGTTGAAAGCATATCTATGGTTTTAAACGTTGTGAAAGATTTTATTACAAAATCTGAAATTGAGCATGATTTAAACATAGGATTTTGCTTTATTTCTCTAATTTTACGTCTTTGTTTGAAACTATCCTGTATTTTAAATCCATAGTAAAATTCACTAAATTTTAAAGTTGAATTGATTTTATTGTATGCTTTGCAACTGAACATTTTATGTCCTTGGACATATTCCATGAAAATGAAATAAATTTCAAAAATATGCTCATCAGAAACATATCTGTCAATGTAAAAGTTCGTTGATTTATTGACTATTTGGTGAATATGCAGTTGCTTCTCATCTAAGATGTCTAAAATTTGAGAAGAACTCAAATGTTTTAATAGCCCAGAATTAATTTTTAGAACTTCTTCAAACTTTAAACTTTGATTTTGAAAAACAAATGTTGATTTTAAAATTTTATCTTTTAATTTAGGATTCAAGTTTTCCCAATCAAGTGTAACTAGATCCTCTAAATATTGAAATCGTGAATCAGTAAAATTTAGAATTTTTTCATGAAGCATTTGTGATATATGATCTGAAGATAACTTATTATAAGCCGAAGAGTTTTTTGGAAATAATTCTTGAAATTCTAAATTAATATTTTTATACAAAATTGGAGCTTTCCTAACATTCGTTTGCTCAGTGAATGACAAATCATGGAATTTATATTCCAATTTTTCAGTTATTGATCTTGTAATAAGAACTGCAGACATGACACCAGTTACAGATAATATTATAACACCCATTAGAACAAATAATAAATTTCTAATTAATTTTCTATTACCTTGAACATCCTTTTCAGCTTTAGCTTCGATTTTAGGCAACGCTTCATTCATTTCTTGAAATATTTTCTGTTCAAACATCTCAAAAAGTTTGATAAAATAATTTCTGATGATTTCAAATTGATCGCTATTGTCAAAGTATAACATCATCAAGTGAGGTACACGCACAATTAATTCAGCATGCTGCATATTTGTTGGATAACATTCATAAACAAGTTTAATGATTTTTTCTTTTTCTTGATTTTGCCTACACGATTCAGCTATTTCGTTAAATTCTTTTTCAGTTTTATCATCATCAATTGCGTATGGACAAGCGAAATTCTCATACACCAAATTCATTGCATAATGACAAAGTTCATGAGCTAAAGTACCTAATGCTTCAAATTTAGTTTGCACATCAAGCAGTTCTTTTGCAGCAACATAAATTCTACCAAATGAATAAAAAAGTCCTTTTGTGTTTGCACTAGATGTTGGATCCATAACCTCAACGGAATTACGATTGAAATCGAAAACAATTCGGAAATTTCTTGATGCAGCCACAATCATTAAAATTATTTTAATGAATGGATTCTCATTTAAAATTTCAAATGACTTTTGAATTATTTCGTATTTCTTTCTATGATCAGTTGTTAAAGGAGCAAGTCGTGAATTCGATAAAAGTACGTGCATATGATTATCAGGATGATATTTTGATTCGTTATAATGCATTTCACGTAGCATTTCTAGCTCAGCTTTCTTCAACTTTTTAGTTATTTTACTAAACTTTTCATATGGACCAAATTTAATATCCTTTGATATTAACAAGTTATACATATCAAATTGTTTATTTCTTAGTGCAAATGCTGGTGCTGATTCATTATTTAAGTTGTAAAAATGATGCAATTCAGGGTTTTGAAATAAAATTTCTTCTATTTTTGTTATATCTTTGGAAATTATAGCTGCATTTAAGCTACAACTTATTTCGTTAAAACTTTTGATTTCATTTGGACATTCTTCAATTTTAATCATTTCAGGATACGTCAAATTTGCCTTTAGAAGCGAAAGTAAAATATCAAAATGTTGGTTATTATACGCCAATGTTTGTGCATTTGTGTCGTAAGATTCCGTGCTAAATCCAGCATCTAACATAAAATATGTAATGTATGAATCTCCTTTTTCAGCAGCAATTAGCAATAAATTATAATTTCGATGATCAGCAAGAAGGTGGAGTCCAAAAGTTGTTGTTTCTGAATTTATTTTGATTCCGTTATGCAATCCTTAAAATGAAAAAAAAAATAAATTTTAGATAAAAAATTAAATTGAATTTAAAAATTTTACCTAAATATCCTTGCTTCAATGAGTCAGCCAAAAATGTTGAAATAAATTCAAAAAGTTTTAAATCGTTCATATAATCGCATTTGTCATAAATTTTAAACATTAAGAGCTGCTTAATGTCTTTAGATTTCCAGTAAAGAAAGAATTTTTTATCGTCTTTTGTCACCAGAAATATTACAATTGAATTTTCAGACAGTTTCTGAGCTAATTCATCAAGTTGACCTGGATATAACTGACATGTCGCATTTTTAATTTGAAGTCTAAGTAATACAACTTTGCCTTTTTCTTCAATTAAAGCAGTTGTTTTTGGAAAATTAAAATAATCCATCACATTTTCTACATATTCAAAATTTTCCAATGTAGATGAGGACGATGATGATTCAAAGCTTAGTTGAGTTGGATAAGCAACAATTTCAATTTCATCTTCAAAGAAAATTAGAAATTTAATAAAGTAAGGATTTCAATAATGAAAATAATTTCTAGTAAAAAATCATTTTTAAATTTCACCAAATTTGTTATCACTTGCTACTTACAATATTTAATAAAAGAACAATTTATAAATTATTATTTTGTCCACTTTTATAAAATTCTACTTACCGTTCACAACTGTATCACTTTCATTCGGATATTTAAAAATATTGTTTATTTTCTTCATCCAAAAATATTTTGATTCCATCTTTGTATAAATCTTAAACTGATCTGATGACTGTTGCTAAAACTCTTAATTAAAATTTGAGATAAGAAATTTAAAAAACTTAAAAAGAAATACATAATGAATTACTTGCGTCATAAAATAAACATTGTGTATTACATGTAGATCCAAAAATCGAGAAATTCAAAGTTTGTCTTGAACGTTTAATATTTATGTTTAATGATTAACAAGCAATATTTTGATTGTGTTTTTATCATAACGGACCTCACATTCACTCAAATCTAGATTGAACATGATACTTTGGTGATTATATTAAGAAGCATTCAATAAAAATAATCTTATTGGCTGATATATGCAATTTATTGAGTATCACAATTTTTTTTTAAAAAATATCAATATCTACGTGCAGAAATAAACAAATGTATCGGATCATTTCTAGTTTCAGTCAGCAAAAAAATTATAAAAAAAAATTATTGGATAATCCCCAGGCACACTTGAATCTGTTTAGCATTTTATTGTCATGATCATAAATCACATGGATGTTTCGTGTCGTATCGCGTGTAGTCTTTCCAAAAATGAACATTTTTTGAAAATAACAAAAAAAAAGTTAAAAATCAAAATTTCAGGAATGTGGTGACAAATTGATGTCAAACAAAGCAACATGAATGTGCTGAACAGACATAATAGGCTACGTGCATTGTAAATGAAGTAATTTTATTCCTTAGATCTTTAGTTAAATCTGCGGTATTTTTGTACAAGTTAATTTATTGAAATTCGACGCGGTTTGAGTTGTTCTTGGTGTATGAAATTGTCAAAACCATCAGGGGTCATTCACTTATTACGTAGAGATTAAATTCGGTTTTAAACCCCCCCCCTTTTTTTTTGTTTCTAATAAAAGAATCAGAACAATAGACCATAACGAACTCCCCCCTCAGAGCGTTACGTAATAAGAGAACTGCACCTTATTGCATCTTTATTTTGGTTTATATATACATATCTAATGAGCATGATGTAGAGGAGATAGAATAAGTTGATAGATTAAAGAAAATAATATTTTTTTTCTCATTCATATTTTCTCTCCTCATATTAGAAGAGAACCATAAAAAAAAATATTTATAAAGAAAATAAAGTAATAACAATTTTCGTTGTTCAGCAAGAACCATAGCATGCAATTATAATAGGCATGAAAATTGATCAACTCTCATCAGTTTTCTTCATCCACATTCTCCTTCTCGTGGGCGATCAATTCATTGTTCTTTCTTCATTTTCTCTTCTCGTCATGTCTTCAAAATCAAAAAATAAAAAAGAATGAAAATTATTCTGCATGAAAAGAAAGAAAATGAAATCAATTGTTTTTGATGCTTAATGCGTGTATGATTGCAGATATTTTCATATTTATTTATTATTAAAGTAGAAAATGAGGTAAAATAAATAATGAGTTAATGTTGATTTCTTAGCCACAATACCGACTATAAAATAGACATTAAATGACGATCTTGATGATCAAGCGAAGGAATTATGGTTGAAAAAGTTTGTAGAATCGAGAGGAAATTGGGAATTTATGAGAATTTCAATATTGTGGTAGGATCATAGAAAAAGTCAATGTATCAAGACAGCAACTTAGAAAGCATCAAATACTCCATTTTCTTACCTAATAGACAATTTACTTAATATCGTAATACACCTTCCACTTAACGCTATCACTGGCATCAATCTACAAATACCATAACAATTAAAGCAATTATTTATCAGCCATATAATCATCCAATTAAGACATTTCGCTTCTCTTTCAATATTCATTAAAATTTCACTACCAATCATGAAGAACCTTAACAATGACTTTCAAATGAAAAAAATTCTTTGATACATAAATTTTAATGTAAATTCACTCCATCCGTCATTAATTTTTTTCTTTCCATATACCTTGAAAAACGATCATACAAGAGTCATTAATTTGATGTATATGATCGCGATGACGAAGATCACCTCATTGTCTTTTATGTTTGTTATTCATGTGCATGTAAATAAGAAGAAAGAAAAAATTTCCTTCAATATTGGACAAAAGAAAAAAGAAAAAAAATAAACTACAATGAATAATGATGATAATTACATCTCTTATGCATTTATGTCGCAATTTGAAGGCAGCAAAAAGAAGAAAATAAACATCAACATAATATAAATAAAGCATAAGCATAAGAGGATGAAGAGGGAGAATGTATGTCTATATGACAGGTAATATCTTTATTTAACTGAGATAAATTTATGCCAATATTCAATATTTATATCATGTAGTTTGTGTATGCATTATATTGTTAAACGGACATGTGGGTGACATATAAGTATGACATTAATCTTTTCACATTATTCACTTACTATTTTTTTTTTTTTTAAAAAAAGACTAGTGATGGAAACTTGAATATGATTTGATGAGCTTTCATTTACTCGACTGTTGGAAAACTAGAACAAACAATAAAAAAAATTAAGTCATTTGAATTATGAAATTTTTTAAGAAAAACAAACAATTTTAAAGAGTTCTAAAATTTTAGAATAATTTAAATAATTCCTAAGTTCAAGTCCTTAGCAAAAATTGTTTTCAAAATGTGTTGAGCTCATTGTTAATATTTTAATTTTGGTACTTGATTAAAAATATTTTTTGCACCCCAAAAAATCACCACTCCTTGCAATTTAACATCTCAATAGATGCATTAAAAATTCAAAATGTGGCGGTGGAGTAGAAAAATATAAAAACTAGCTATGTGCGTTAAAATTTAATGCAAATTTTATTCACAATTAAAGGACGTCTCTAATAGAAACTTTAGCGATTTAATTAGTAATGCAAGAAAAATTCACTAAATATGAAATTTTTAATTATATTGTCACGAAACTTAACATATTCTACAATTTTTTTTGTCGAAGGAGGCAGTTTTACGTTTGCTTTTTTCAAGTAATGTGACTATGCTAATTTTTTTCTCCTCAGCTCTCATTTTAAAAAAAATGAAACGCTTAAAAAAGAAGGAATTTGTAACGCGTTGAATGCTTTTTTAAGATATACAAACTGAATTATTGCATTTTCATGAGCGTTAAAAAGGAAAGTAGAAAAAAAATGTCTGTATTAATTAATTTGCTTCCTATTTCAGTAACTTATTGTTGTATGTTGTGTACCGTACAAACAAAACAACCAGTGCTTCGAAATGTCTGTATTTAGAGCTGAAGCTTGTTTGGCACATGCTATAGTAAAAGATTTATATCTCACCTGTCAAGCCTGTCAATCGCCCGCTTTTCTTACTTGTCTTACCGTTTCTATCTCTTTCTGACTCAATTCTTTTACATCATGAAAAATCATAATCACAAATCACATTAATGTGATCAACAAGTCAAAATATATGTTTCCTTTCAATTTAATAAATATTGAAAAAGTGCAAGTTAAAAATGCATTAGTTGACGGTATCTAGAGCGCATTTTTCGTCACTTGATTTTTTTTTTTTTTTTGCTAGAAAAAGTTTTGAATATTTTCAATGAATAAAAAATGTAACTTTTATGTAACATTATAAAACTAAAAAAAAAAAAAATGTAGGAAGTAGAAAAAAAGACCTTACACACATATTTAATACCTAAACTTTCAAAAATTTCTGAAAAACTCATCAACTCTACCAACTTTTGCCAATCAAACCCAAATCACCTCACTTTTCCTCTCAAACTCCGCTAATAGAAGAAATAATAAAATGCACAATCAACTTTAAGTTTAATATTTATAAAGATACAAGTCAAGAAATCATCGAATGTTAATTGGCTCGTTGAAGCGCATACTTTTGCTGTCAATGCTCTTTTATGGCTAAATAAATTCACTCTTTATACGAACAGAGTGTGGAATTTTTCAAGCAATAAAATATCAACCTGATATTTAGTTCACTACTGTATAAGAAATGAAAAAAAATGTTAAGGAACTGATTGAAAAGAAGTAAGTTAGTTAGTAAGAAAGTGTGTTGGATGTTGGTGAGGTATGATGTTGTAAATTTTGAAATTTTTATATATTTTATGATTCTAAGAAAACATTTAAAACTCATGCACATAGTCAAAAAGCATGTACCGTTCAGTAATTTTACATGCATATCCATGTTCATTCATCTACACTTAAAACGCACAATCAGTATTCCACGTAAAATTCATCGAATTAATTTTTTTTAATCGTTTGTTGAATCAGAAGTCAAATGCCTGTCAAACCAGAATTGGTAATGAATCATGGCATTAAAACTGTTTGATTCTTAGATAAGAACACTAAAGTCGTGATTCTTATTTGTCTATGAATGTTTGTTGGTGATGCTTATGTGCTTATGAGATTTATTTAAAGAAAATCTACTTGAAAATGTCAAAATATGAAATTAAGTCTAAGAGGATTCGTGATTCTTTATAAAGTTTAGAACTTTTAGATTTTGTGAATTTTTTAAAGTTGAAACTTGTATTTCAGTCAACTGACAGACTTACTGCTCAAAATTTTAAAAATTGTCATTCAATATAAAAAGTAATTAAAACGACATTAACTTTAAATTATAAATTAAAATCAATTTTTCATATTCACACCGTTTCACGCTGTGAATATATTGTTTTCGATAGACTTAAAAAATCGTTTTTTTAGTTTTTTGGCGCCAAAACTCAAAATTTTCATAAACTGTTCGGTGTGAAAAGTTCGGCCTCAAAATTATCTACAATATACAAAAAACCGCATTGAAAAAGGTTTTGATGCCACCGGACACGACCCCAAATAGTGGTGGTGTATGCTTACAAGCACGTTGGTTCGTCGCATAACTCAACTACGAAAAAATAATTTTTTGTCAAAAATGTCTCAAAATGTGCGCATTATCACTCAAAAGTGCTGTGAATCTTTTGGTGCCGATCCATGCAGACTATTCCGAGAAATTAACGAAATAGTGTGTTTTTTAAGCATATTTTAGCCGATTATTGCAAAATACATTAAAAAAATTTCACTTAAATTGCGAATTGAACTTTTTTGACCAGAATCAATAAAATATGAAGTTTTATTGAGAAAAAATCAAAGGGGTCGCAATGTTAAAAATTCGCCAACTTGGATTAAAATTTGACTGGCAACAAAAATTTTTTATTTTGAAAAAAATTTGTATGGAAAGTTAGAAAGTGTGCCATGAAATAAAATAAAATTTAATTTTTTGAAGGTTCTGGACAATATTTTTTGGAAATGAAGTCATTTCTGTTGTAAGGCTTGTTCCAAATGTCGTTTAAAAGCTTAAAATTGTAGAAAAGAGGAATAAAAAATCATTACAAATTTTTTTGATTTTCTCTCATCATGGCACACTTTCTCACTTTGCATACAAGTTTTTTTTTTAAATCAAAAATTTTTGTTGCCAGTCAAATTTTAATCTAAGTTGGCGAATTTTTAACATTGCGACCCTTTGGAAAAAATACAAAAAAACTTTTTTAGTCACCAGTACACCTCCCACAAACCTAAATTTTGGAAAAATTCGTGTGGTTCACTGTGTGGATGGATTTTTGTAAACTTTTCTGTTTTTGATCAATAAATGCGAGAACTTTTATGGAAAAATACCAAAAATATTTTTAATCCAAGTTTAGTTGGTCAAAAAGTCGAAAAAGTTCAAAAAATCGGCATTTTTGGGACGTTTCACCCTCCTGTACTTACAGTTCAGTCTTAAAAATTACAGAAACTTGTGATTATTGTAGCTTATAATTAGACCTAAAAGACGGACACACATTGTCATATCCAAAAACATCAATTAGTGCTTCAAAATTGAGTCCAAATGTGAAAATTTTCGATTTTCTTAGGAACTTATGTTTTCAATCTTATGCAAAGCGAAGCTTTGCAGACCCGATGGAATCCTAATCTTCAAACTTATGCAAAGCGAAGCTTTGCTGACCTGATTGAGACTTAATTTTTCAATCTTATGCAAAGCTAAGCTTTGCTGACCCGATGGAATCCTAATCTTCAAACTTATGCAAAGCGAAGCTTTGCTGACCTGATGGAATCCTAATCTTCAAACTTATGCAAAGCGAAGCTTTGCTGACCCGATCGAATCCTAATCTTCAAACTTATGCAAAGCGAAGCTGCTATTACCCGATGGAATCTAATCTTCAAACTTATGCAAAAGTGAAGCTTTGCTGACCCGATGGAATCCTAATCTTCAAACTTATGCAAAGCGAAGCTTGCTGACCCGATGGAATCCTAATCTTCAAACTTATGCAAAGCGAAGCTTTGCTGACCCAATCGAATCTAATCTTCAATCTTATGCAAAGCGAAGCTTTGCTGACCCGATGGAATCCTAATCTTCAAACTTATGCAAAGCGAAGCTTTGCTGACACGATGAAGCCTTAATCTTCAATCTTATGCAAAGCGAAGCTTTGCTGACCCGATCGAATCCTAATCTTCAAACTTATGCAAAGCGAAGCTTTGCTGACCTGATCGAATCCTAATCTTCAAACTTATGCAAAGCGAAGCTTTGCTGACCCGATCGAATCCTAATCTTCAATCTTATGCAAAGCGAAGCTTTGCTGACCTGATGGAATCCTAATCTTCAAACTTATGCAAAGCGAAGCTTTGCTGACCCGATCGAATCCTAATCTTCAAACTTATGCAAAGCGAAGCTTTGCTGACCTGATCGAATCCTAATCTTCAAACTTATGCAAAGCGAAGCTTTGCTGACCCGATGAAGCCTTAATCTTCAATCTTATTGCAAAGCGAAGCTTTGCTGACCCGATCGAATCCTAATCTTCAAACTTATGCAAAGCGAAGCTTTGCTGACCTGATGAAGCCTTAATCTTCAAACTTATGCAAAGCGAAGCTTTGCTGACCCGATGGAATCCTAATCTTCAAACTTATGCAAAGCGAAGCTTTGCTGACACGATGAAGCCTTAATCTTCAATCTTATGCAAAGCGAAGCTTTGCTGACCCGATCGAATCCTAATCTTCAAACTTATGCAAAGCGAAGCTTTGCTGACCCGATCGAATCCTAATTTTCCAAACTTATCCAAAGCGAAGCTTTGCTGACCCGATCGACTCCTAATCTTCAAACTTATGCAAAGCGAAGCTTTGCTGACCCGATGGAATCCTAATCTTCAAACTTATGCAAAGCGAAGCTTTGCTGACCCGATATAGAGTTTTGGAACGGTGTGAATATGCACATGAAGCGTGATCCGCTTCATTACTAGTTATCATTTAAATCTCTTAAATAAGAATAAATTGTCGACAACATCATAAATATTCGCAAACATTTATTTATTCACTCAACCTATGAGATATAATAATTCATCGATACATTTACGTGTGGCAATGCGTAAATAATTTAATTATAAATTCTCATGAATAACAATAATTCTGTAGATTGATCACGTGATTTATTAATTTAATTATTGTGGGGAATTGTTTTGACGTTAGTTGGAGGCTGTTGGCGGGTTTTTGAATAAATGGGAATTTTTTTTTAAAAAACAATAAATAAATCTTAAAGATTTTGATTTTTGACAAAGAAAATTCATTTTTTAAATTTCCCAAATTATTTCGGTAAAAAACTTTATTAAGAGTATGATTTTTAAAAATTAAATTTTTAAAATTAAAAAAAAAAATAACTTTGAAAAAATAATTTTTTACAACACTAACAAAATTCCATATTCAATTTAAGCTTATTCATCCATTCAACAAAAAAGAACTTTTAGTCTTCAATTCAAAAAACATGAATTAAGAATGAAAAAAAAATCATCCTTTGTCTTCATTGAGAAGAACATCTTCTCTGATTTTATTAATTAAATTAATAGCATTAAAAGTAACAACAATGTAGTATAAAAAAGAATTATGAATGAAAAAAGAGGAGAATTAAAAGAGTAAGAATAAAAATTCATTGTTATTGGGCAGATACGAGAGGTGTCTAGACATCGAGAATATACACACGATACAACAAGTACAATAGAAAGAGCAAACGAGGAACTTTCAATGAACTTCATGGGAGATCATTCTGTTTTACAAGTTTTATTCTTCTTATTCTTTTTACACTGATTTTTTTTTCATTTCTTCCTTTCTTTTACATTTATTATACATACTTACATTAACGGGTATAAATTTTGTATTTTTTTGTATTCTGTGTGCTCAAAACAATTATTAATAAATCTCAATGAATGAATATGAATGAATAATAAAAAATAATAAATAAATAATAATAAAACATAGTAATAATAATTCAGTTATTGTTTACTTGCTTTTATTGTTTTCGGGAGAAGAATAATGAAAGTTATGTGGATGATTCTTACAATAATCAAGATGTGGAATCAGCGCTTATTTTTTAACGCTTGAAAATTCAATCAAGTAAATTTTAATAAAGTATAAAAATCTAGACAATAAAAAATTTTTTTTTAAAAAAAAAATCTTGAAAAATCGAAAATTATTTAAAAATTCTCATAGTTCAAATACAATAATTAAGAAATTTTCAAGTCAGCAAATTTGTTTTGAAATTAGAGTTGCAAACAAAAAATTTTAATTTTTTAATTTTCATTGGTTTTTATAAATTTATCAAAAAATTTCTTTTATAATTTAATCAAAATTTAATATTAAAATTTTAATAGGAATTTTAAACTTTATAAAAATAAAATTTTTTCGATTAAAGAAAAACAAATCTATAAATAAATTTAAGAATATTTTGAAATTAAATTTTAGAATTTAAAAAATCCTAAAATTCTAAACATCTTTAGGTCAATCTGTCAAATCAATCACAAAATTCATAAACTCACAAAAATCAGCTCACCAGAAGAGCTTTAAAACTCTTTCTCTCTCTTGTGAATTATGAATAACTTATTTGATGTTAATCTTCAATGTTTTTTTCTTCTCCTCCATACAATTGATCATCATCATCATCATCATCGTCCTGATCTCCATACAACGTTTTTGTTTAAAAAAATAACAACTTTTATTTTCTGAAAGTCATTTCCGCTCGATTTTAGCTTATGTACTTGTATTGTATGAATGAAAAGATAGATAATGGATTAATGAAGTTTTTTTTTCCTTTTGAGATTTCGTTGACTTCTATGTTGATTTATTATAATCACGATAAATTGTAAAACTTGTTCAATTGTTGGTGTCTTGTGTGTATCTATCAGTTCTTCTTTATAAGAAGAAAGAAATCATTGAATATAAATATGATTGAGATGATCGAAGTTACAGAGCATAAAATCAATTAAATGTGCAGCAGGTGTGTACAAATATTGAAAATAGAATTTGGATCATGGGGTGGAAATGGGAGGTGAAATTAGGATTGAATGTGAAATTTAATTATAGATTTATGATGATTATGAGTTTTAATAATTTTTCAAAATTTTTTTAATGATTTTGAGAGGTTTGAATTTGAAACATAAAAGACGAAAAAATTTTAAAATAAAAAACTAGATATTAAAGCTCATATTCATGGTTCGTAACGTTAATAAAAATACATGAATCATAAATCAACAAACCTTTTAAAAAAATCCTCAAGTTTAATTTTTCATGTGCTGGGATTTTCAGATCCTAATTTAATTTATGACTATTTTGACTGCCATTAAACGTAATTGAGACAATTCTCACCCAAATAATAAAAATCCACACATCATAAGACATGAATGATGCAATAGAATTATGAAATTTGAACTTATTTTCTGATTGATTTATCATGTGCCATAATTTTTCAATGGAAAATCCCGATTATTGAAAATCAAATACAATACCTAAAGAACATATTAAACCTTTGTCATATTTCAAAAAAATCCAAAAAACAGTCATAAATAATAATTTAAGCAGCCTGAAATTAACTCCCGGATCTTTTGACCTATTGACAAATTTTTTGTTTTCATAATATTGAGTCATTTAACAAACCACATTGAACCATCAACCCACCTCAACTCTCACATCTATTTCCATTAAAAAGTAATCAAAATATATACTCTACATACTTCATCTCTAAATGTCTCAAATCTCATTTATTTCTTTTTCTTTTTGCTGCCTTTCAGAAAGGTTCATTATTGTTATTATTTCAACAGTTCATTATTACATATTGATGCAATAATTGAAACATTACTTACTAACTCTATAAAGATACAACTGTAAACATGTCTAAGCTTTTGACTCTCATTCCAATATCGAAAAAAAATGAATTCAGATTGTAAAAAAAAAAAAATTCTGTGTGTGCTTTGTTATGTTATGAAAACAAAAAAAAATCATGAAAACAAAAAACAAAAAAAACCATAACGAAATGAGTTGGATCTGGGTCCAAGATGAGGTGTTGATTGCGCTTTTGTAAAATAATTGAAAAGTTTTACCTTTATTTTAAAACCGAGAACAAAATTTTATCTTATTTTAAGTAATTAAAATTTTTAAAGTTCAAAAGTAATCAAGGAGGTAATTGAAAAATTTAACAAATTTTTAAAAAATTCTTTTATCAAAAATTAGAAATTGTTTAAGTTTTTTTTTTTCTTTTTTTGAAATTTTTGAATTTTCAACCTCAAAATAAAGCTTTTAGTTAAAAAATTCAAAAAATGTTTATTAAAAATAAATCTAACTATAAATTCCCAAAGCTTCTTTCAAACCTTCCCACCCTTACAAAAAATCATGCTCAGCAAAAAAATGAAAATGTTTCTTTGATTGCTCAACATATTGCGCCCAAATAAAGACTCTTAATATAGTGGTCAAAGTATATGATTTATTTTCTGCATTCTGTATATTAATGGACTTATAGATACCCTCTAAGCCTAGTTCAATAGGTCATATGCCTCACGATTTTTAATGCTGCACATTTTACTTTTCTGAGTCGTTCTTTTATTATTATTATTTCTATTTTTTTTTTCGTGTGCATGGCATGCAATGAAAATGAAAATATAATGGCTGTAATGAATCTATAAACGTCTACTGAATGAATGAATGAAGTCACCAACATAAAAATGCAAGAGATGGATAAAGTCAGGCAATGTGAACTAAATTTAGTGACTAACTACTAAATTACTATTCAGTTTATTGATGTAATAATTGAAAAATTGAAGGAGAAGCTGAATGGAAGTACAAAATAGCAATTAAAATATCGTTTGCTTGCTAAAATAAAATGTTGGCATGCAATGAGCATTAAAGACAGCTAATGAGATGAGCACGATTGTTGTCAAGCTAAAATTTATGGCGCACGTCAAGCATGATGGGTAAAAATAGCATTTGTTGTATTTTTAATTTTTTTTTTGTTGGACTTTTTGCTTTTTTGAAAAAATGCGAGATATTAAATTTTAGTTTTTTAATTTTTCAATCAAAATTTTTTGAAAAAATATTTTTAACTTCTAATAATTAATAATAATAATTTTTAAAATTTAAATTCTAAAATTTCATTCTTTCAAATTAAAATTTTTTTAATCGTTTGATTTAAAAAAATTGTTTTTCATTTTAAAAAATTCACAACTCAACAAAATTCTATAACTCCATCTAAAAAATATTTTTTATCGTCTTTAAAGGAGCTTTAATGTCAGAATTCTCCAATTTGACTTTGATTGAACTTTTTAGTTTAGTTTTTGCTCTTTTTCTTTGTCGTGCATAATCAAGAAAATTATTGAATTTAATGTTTGAAAAATTATTTTTTTATGGTACAATTATGAATTTGAATTTAATGGATTTGTCATGATGATCAAATTAATCGTTAAGTTTAAGATTTTATGATGAATTGAAACAATAAGTTTTTTATATAAATAATGAGCTGCACTATTTTAAATTTTTGAAATAAAACTTTCAATTTTTAATGTCAAATATGCGTACAAAGTATCCAACAAAACCTTATAATGTATTAAAAATTTATCAAAAATAAACTTCATCGTTGACATTCAACCTTTTAACAGTAATCAAAAGAAGAGAAATAAAAACCCCGTAGTTAATATCATTCGCCATTTCTCATTCTATTATCGCTTAAATATCAATAAATTATTTATCATAAAAACACATTTGGTCAATTTAAATATATATCTTGTGCATATATAAAAAAAGAGAATCAAAGTAATAAACATAAACAAACTTACGTTGGACCACACACGCGCGCGAAAAAAAATCTGTCGATTGTGTGTATTAATAAAAAAATATATATATAAATATAATAATAAGAATTGAGAGAAACAATTTTAGATAAAGCGAAATAACATGGTCACAAACAGAAAGCTCACACACGAACGGTGATACTTATTGATGACAAAAAAAATACAATAAAAATAAATTAAATGAAAATGTTTCGTGGAATTTCGATAAATCAACACTGCATAACTCGCTATTCATTTTCTTCATATCTTATATCTCTGTGTGTTTCATTCCCTTTCTATCCGTATAAAAATGGCCTTATCGACGTGTATATCATATTTAATTATAACTCTTCAGCTTAATGCTTATTAAAATGAGAGAATTGTTATAAATGGATGAATATTTTGTTTGTGACAAGGGTGGGAAATGTTTCAAGTTATGAAGAGTATTGTTTTGACAAAAATGATTTGATTTCTTCCAGTTCATTAAAATAGGAAAAGTCAAAGATTTAACGACAATTAGATTAGTTTTTATACCGTTTTTGGAGCAAACTCTTAGAATAATGATTCCATGTCCTTCCAATATTAAAATCTTTAAACCAAGAATCAAAATTTTTTAAATATTAAAAACCAAGTCAGAAATGTTCAAATTGTAAAATGCCAAATGACTTAATCAACCCGACTTCAACAAATCATCATCACATTCCACCCCCTGAGCCTTAAAAAATCCATCGCAATATTGCGTGTTCAAAGTCAATTTCCATTATTATCCATTAAAGAGTGTTAAACTTTTTGCTGTATTGCAAAGGGATATAATAATAACAACAACAACAGTACCATCAACGTAATTATGAGGGAGAAAAAAAGCAGATTGGAATGAAATTCCAAAAATTTTTACTCGCAGATGGTTATTCTTATTTTAAGGTTAATGAACGTCCGTATAAAATAATAAATGAAATGAGTATCGTCTTCTTTTGAATGAATAAAAGAAAGGAAAAAAGGATTTACAGACGAAGTATGCGTGCATTTTTGAGGTTAGTCATTTCTTTAATGAAGCTATTTTTTGGGGCTAATTTGGTGTTTGGATAAGCGAAATTCAAGTTTACAATTTTTTGTTTTTGAAGCTAAGTTTATAATGGTTTTGTGATTGGCCTAGTTATGTTAATATGATTGGAAAATTCAAAAATTGGGAATCAAATCTCTTAAAATCAAAGGTTCGATTCCCAAAAAAAAATCTTTGATTATGTTAATCACAACCTTTAAAAAAATGCGTTCGTCCCTGACAAAATCCCACACATGTATTACACACTAAAATCGATTTTGATAGACTCTTATTAAAACATATTAAACTGCATGTTAAAAAAAGTGATGGGTCATCAGCTGTTTATTCTAAATGCATACATTATATCTACATGACATGCTTACATTTTCAAACAAAAATGAATTTATAAGGTAAACATGACTTCAACATCAAAAAAATAAAATAAAAAATTATAAGTTAAACATAAAAGTATCGACAGATCCTTAAAAAAAGCAAATATGCCACGTGCCTTACAGCTAAATGTATTCAATAAAATGTGATACATTGACAGCATTGGAAGGAGGAAAGATAATTAAATTGTAGGAATGCAAAAATAAATAAAAATAAATTCAATGACTTTAATCTACATACATGAAAATGTTTATTATATATCCAAATGATTGGCGGCAGCAACTCATAAATTAATAGACAGAAATTACGCATGGAATATTTATGATATTTGCTTACAATTTTTATGACTCTTTACATGTTATATTCGCATATAGGCACACATATACCCTCACTTCATTTTTAATTACGTTCATAGATTATTAAATCGCCATTGGCTGCCACTCTAGACTCGACTATTTGAATATTGTTTTAATTACTTTTTTTCTAAGTCTTTTAGTTTTTTTTTTCATTCGATGCATACAATTATCGCAGATAATAATAGTAAATAGGAATGAAACTGAATATAAAATTAAATTATTGCAATGTTATAATCTTGTACATAAAATCTCATGTGAAATTCAACCTCAATGAACTTACTTTTGCTGATTAAATAAACTTAAAATTAATGCATTTTGACTTAAATTGTTGCAAGTTGAAACGTAATTTAATGTGGAACCACCCTCCTCACCACATTCTATACTATAATACTATATTCAATTTTATATAGAAAACTCCATTTAAAAGCGCTCAAATCCATCCACAAAATTAAGTTCAACTCACTTATTTTTCATATACCTAAATTAAGAAATTAATTAATTAAGTCTCAGCCAATCTCCGTTCATACTTAAACATTTTCAATCAATTACAAACTTTTATGATTTTTGACAAGATTTTCGATCATTAAGAATTAAAAAAATCAGCAATCAACTCTAGCAACAGAAGTAGCCACAAATCATGAAAATGAGTCATTAAAAAACATTTTTCTTCAGCTTTGTTGAGTCATTTGAAAAAGATTTTCTCTTACAAGCCACAATAACTCCATCTCTGTCTCTCAATCGCCTTCTTTAAATTGTTTTTTAATATCGTCCAATAAATCTCCATCACCTCACCTCAACTCTCATTCCGTTCAATAATAATAATGTTATTTCTATCGAAACCTGAGTGACTGCATATGTGTGACTTAAATTTACATGAATAGCAAATTCAAATAATTTGAATGAGAGAATTTAATGACAAGAGCAGCAGCAGCAGCTGAGTGGAATGTTTTTGCAACATTTTTTCATCGACAACAACAAAAGGCAGAGCTGATTGGGTCAAGGACTTGCCATGTCAGCCGTAAAACAAAGAAAGAAACACCGAAAATAAATAAATCAATAGAAAATCATTTCAGACACCTCGCAGTGCCTACATTCTATCCATACATCAATTATTGATCAATTTACAGCTCTTTATGGTTCTTTAATTCTTTGCTTCTGCATCCACACATGGTCGAGACGTAAGACGTAATTGATGTTTGTTCAGGAAATTGTTGTGCTGTTTTGTTTTGTTTGGTTTGATGCTCTTGCTGTTGATGCATAGATTTTTTGGTGGAATTTGGTATCAAGTGGGGTCTTTTTGATACTTTAATGAGATTTTTTTAGGAATATTCAAATAAAAAATTTCAAAAGTTGATTCATAAAGCACTAAATGATCTTCTTCTCCTGAGAATACTTTAAACAGTTCACAATCCAAGATCAAGTCAGGAAAATTAAGTGAAATAATTAAACTAATTATGCCAAGTGTTTAACATGATTTGTTGCTTATTGTGAATCAAAAAAGACTCGTGCAGCATAAATTAAAACTGACATTGATGTCTCATTTTGAAAATTTATTGAGCTTTAATTTTTCTGCTTATTTAATTTTCATTGCTTTTTTGTAAATGTTGATTTGAATTAAAGAGATTTATTGAATGGTTGAGCTGCATGGGGTGCTTCCATTTAGGAATTAACTTTATTGTGTGATTTTTAAAATTATTTTTTGAATTATAGCTGGTTTAAATGTTCAGAATTTATTGACTTGGTTCAAAATGTTCAAGAATAATTCTAATAATTTGAGAAGTCACTCAATAAAAACCAAAAATTCCAATGTCGGAAAATTTTTCAAAATGGCTGTACATTGCTGGCAACTTTTCTCTCACTCATTTTTCATTCATTTTCCATATTCAGCAACATTTTTTTAAGTGAAGCACGCGATTGTAATAAATGGAACTAAAACTCTCATGCTCATTTCCATGTGACTTCATTTCTCATTTTTTTCGACACGCTGAATTGCGCATGACGAACTTCTTCTACTCATTTTTGTGATTTTTATTTCATTTTGTTGCTTCTTTTCTGTTCAGCACATCGAGAGTGGCACAAAACAAAAAGAGTTTCCAAGCTCATTCA
Organism: Chironomus striatipennis; assembly: GCA_026123125.1. Classification (NCBI taxonomy): domain Eukaryota; kingdom Metazoa; phylum Arthropoda; class Insecta; order Diptera; family Chironomidae; genus Chironomus; species Chironomus striatipennis. Next base: position 42,726,898 of record CM047392.1, on the reverse strand, counting down.
AATGAAAATTTTTGTTTAATTTTATTCAAAATGACGGCAAATTGCTGTAAAGAGAAATACAGCAAGTGATGACAAAAAGTTTATTTTTGCAGTCAGAAAAATTAAAATTCATAGAAAATGTCATAAATGCAATTTTTCTCCTCAATTTTATGATGAATGGAAAATGAATTTTTGCTGAACATATTAATTATGTCTTTTTTGAGATTGCCATGAAGATTTTTTCAAGCTGCAAGCGACGACAAAAGCAGATAAAGAAGAAGAGAAAATTGTGCAATAAATTTGCATAATAAAGACACCAACTCAGTCTTTTGATGAAAGGGAAAGAAGAAATAGGTAAAATAAATAAATTAAGTGGAGATAAAAAATTGAAAATGAAAATGTCTCGTTGATGTGCAGCATCAGTCGGTTTCGGTGACAGTTTGCACATCTTTTGTTTGAAAATAATATAATGAAGTTTGTTACTGATTTCTAGACAATTTGTTGGATTTTTAAGGAATTTTTCACAATTTGAAACGCATCATGACAAATTGGACCTCTTAGTTGAAAATTTCTTACTCGAGATACTAGATTTAACCTAAGTTAACCTAAAAAATCCATAAAAGCATAAGATAAAGTATTTTGCACATCAATTAATCACTGAGTCATCATCATCATCATCATCATCAAAATCCATCCATGCAGTTGCTTCTTTCCTCAATATTTTTTTCTTTATTTTTTCCCATTGCTGTCGCTGTCGATTGACTAACAAAACAAATGACTAAATTTGTTCAAATCATGATCATTTTTAAAGCTTTGGTAGCTGCTGAGTTATTACAAGCAACAGCATGAATGATTGAAACTGAACTACGCACGAGTGTGGGATTGAAAGGCAATGATGAGCTTCTGCTGCAATTTTTACTTCATTTTTCATCTTAAAGTGTTGAATGTAGGCTATAAAAATTTATTTTTTTGTCAGTTATTGACGGTCATGTCCTTGTACTCATCCTCAAATTTAACAGAATTAATTGTAATTGATCATAATAGAAATTTTTATGGTTCAATGACTTTCCCACGCAACAAGCACTTCCACTTCCTTCTACACAAGTAAAAAAATTTTAATAATTTTATCGATTTCCAAAAAATAATTCGAACCCTCGCGTAAGGAAGCCAAAAAAGTGAATCGGAATTGCATAACATTTGACAATGAATGACTAAGTTGAGAAGTAATGACCGAATAATTTAAAATTTATCGCCCGTTTAGATGATAATTACCAGGTAAGAAGCACTGTCAATTATTCCGAATCGGGCATGTAAATCGATTACCGTTCAGCTAACAAATTATTTCTAATTTTCTTCTCCCTTTTATGAACTTTCATAATTTTTTTTCTAGTTATTGTTAATGTTAGGTTCAACGCAATAATCATAAAAAGTGTTTGAATATAGTTTTTGTGACATTTTGAATGATTAAATTAAGGTCAAGTGTTAAAGTTAATTTTGTTATGATTTTTTTTTTTAACTTTTTTGTTAAATTATGAAAATAATTAGGTAGATTAAGATTAAATTTAGGATAATCAGACAATTATTAAATTTTTATCAGTATTTTTGATTATAATCAATTCTTTTAATGCGCCTTACAATTAATATCCCCACGAAATTTCAACCTTAATTTTAATTAGGGTCGCAAACAGCAACAAATTAAACAGAAACAAACGAGAGGGATATTTGAGTAAATTTACTGTAAATGCTCATGCATTGTGTTTATATGTCTACATCAAAAGGTTAAAATATTACGTTCGAATATTCTGATGATCAGTAAAGCATGAAAAAGATCATTTAACAAACAATCGAAGCATCGAGTCGTGAATTTAAAAAATAAAATAAAACTCGATCAAGGCACTTCCGTTGCTAGATTTATTGCTATTGAAACGAAAAAAATGCTCAGTAATTTATAGATCGAATTTAAATGCTACAAAAATGTATTTTTTTTTTCTTCTCTAAATTATTCGTGATAAAAAATTTTATATCTGTTTATTTTTTTTAACATTTTTCTCGTATTAGAATTTCTTTTTTGAAATGAATATTTTTTCTTCTCTGTGCTTTAATTAATTGAAATTAAATCGCCCCAGCAATGCCGTCTCACAACTTTTACTTTTATTAAGTGATTTTTATAAAGAGATTTTATACTTTTCTCATTAAAATCCAGAGCTACCTGTAAAATTTATTTAATGCATGATTTGACGAGGGATGGGAACTTTAAAGTATATTTTGATAAATATTTTTAAAAACGTTAAAATTTTAAGAAATGTTCAAATTCTAAATTAAAATTTGACAAAGATGTCTAAGTATTTGATTCAAAGTAATTTTTAAAAAATCATATTATAATTATTCTAAAAAATTACCATCCCTTGAACATTTTTCCTTCTCATTCACTTTGCTCATTTGAAATATCAAGTGATTATCATTTCTCATTTTTTTCTCATTTCTTACTTCTTTTTTTGCTGCCTTAACTCTTCATGTATCCACAATGCTCTCGTATATAAAACGACTACTTTTAATGCACTTTTATTATTGTATACTTACTTTAATGCTGAAATGTGACGATGAAATTGCCGAGATTTATCGCAATGAGGAAAAAAATACAGAATTAAATGCAATATTTTTAGTTTTTTTTTTATTTTTCACTTCATCCAACTTACATCTTATTCTCATATCAATTGAATGTCATGAGTAGTAAGCCAGCCAGTGTGTGTGCACACATTGGTTGTTGATCGACTGGAGAAGAGAAAATAAAGAAAAATTATATGAAACACCTACTGACGAATGACTGTAAATTACATTAAATCGCAATGCACAAAATGTTTCAATCGCTAAAAATTAATCTTGCTGGTTGAGGCAAGAAGCATGCTGGAGTGAAGTTAGCGCGGATTTTGTGGAGAATTTTCTTTTTCAAAGTGAACTATTTTTAATTTTTTTTCAGGTAGTTTAATCGATTTTCGAACCCATTTTACGCCCACTCCTCATCAAAAACATACATACCCATTATCCCTCATTACACACCACCATAACAACCACTTCCTTCATCATCTCATGAAAGATTTTTAATGTCTGATGAAATTTCATAGATGATTTGTTGAGCTTTAAAGTCACATGAGTGAGACTACACCATGATGATGGTGTCTATGTTTATTGTGTAAATTGTTGAATTATGTGTCGTATAATATATCATATTAATAATATTAAGATTGCTAATAGATTATATCCATCGCTTATTTGACTTTAATTTTTATTTTTAAAGCGATATTTTTTTAGAGATTAGTTTTTTGTTGGGACAGAGTTGGGATATTGAAGCGTTAAATTTGAAATTTAATTTTTTTTTAATTTGAAAATGCTAACAATTTTTACCAATTAAAAATTAAACCTGAATCCTCGCATTATTTTCAATCATTAGATTATCATGAGGTCATTAAATAATTTTTGATCCGAAAAACTACATTAATTTTTACTTTAAAGCTAAATCACTAATAAGCCGATCGAGACCACCAACTCTCCATCCACTTCCAGCAATTGCAGTTTATTAAGGAAGGTAAGCGCAATTTTATTTCATTTTAATCTCTTCTTATTAATCATCATGCATCATCATTAGAGGAAGTTGGTAGTGGGTGGAAATTACTATTTTTCTCATTCTCGCAGCTATTGTCACATAATAATAGTAATAGTCATGAAGATTATATTGTTTTATATGGTTACTTAATGCAATTATTCTCCTCATATTGCAGAATTTCTTTTCTGTCTGTTTGCCTTTTTTTCTAATGGAAATTAAAAAAAAAAGTTATGGAAAGTCTTCAATTACAGAAATGAAGGTTTTTTTTCTTTAATTAAATGTAAATTGCATCAAGACTTTTTTTTTGTTGGTTGTGTCAATAAATTCAGTAGCGCTTTCATGTACGTTCGTTAATTGAAATCCTAGCCAATTATAATTTTTCTTTTCATTTTTTTGTGGGTGTTAAATTACAAGTGCTTACAATGATACCTGTTGACGCACATAATGACATGTTGTGACTTAAAAAAAAAATTAATTGATTTGAATGTGAAAAATATTTATAAATGTTTGTTTATGACTTGTGTAATTGGATGCAGGTTGGTTATTTCTAATTTTGAGAATTTTGCAATAATATTTTATTTAATCTGTTATTTGAAATTCCATTAAATGACTGCTTAGTAATTTTATTGCTTGAGCTTTAAACAGTTCACTTTAATTTTTTACAATTTTTAAAATCCATGAAAATTTTATTAATTTTAAATTAGAATTGTAATATTTTTCGTAGTTCAATTTTTCAATCTGCTCACATATAAAGTAAAACAAAACCACAAAATTTGTATAAAACATAAAAGAATCTACTTAAATTTTAACAGTTAAAACACTCGGCTTCAAACAGTTCTGATATAATTTTCAGTGATGTTCAGTAATTTTAAAATATCATTCAAATAAAAATATTATAAAACCATATAGGCTCGAACAAAAAATAATTCTTCAAATAATTTGATTGATCATCTAAATTTCCACATAGTCCACCTTAAAAAAAACTTAATCCGAAATCATAATTTGTAGATATTTCATAAGCCTAAGTATGATGAAATTGATTAACAAAGTAACATTCAACTGGATTATCTACATATCAAAGCGCCTCACCTCTTCGAACTTACAATGTTGATTTTTATTTTACTTTTCATATTTTCAGAAATATGATCTATGATATGACTTTCTATCTTTTTGCGAATGATGAAATATCGCAGATTTGCTGAGGTTATGTAAATTAGGTGTCCCATGTTAAATTAATCGGACATACATACACAAAAGAAATCCTTTGTGAAATTTTGAAGAAATTTAAAAACTTTTTGATATTTTTTTTTAAATGAAAAATTGTTTAAATAATTTAATGATAAATTAGCTCAAAGCACACTCTAGTAACTAATGTGACAAAAATCACACCTTTTGCACATTCATAAAATATTTCAGCAATAAAATTACTCAATATTCTGTCGATACTTTGAAATTGATGCCAAAAATTTCTGATTGATTTCAACGACTAATTTAAATGCACATATCATAAATCTCTTAACAAAATTCCAGACTATCCTAGAGAAAGCACTAAAGTTTTAATAGCTACACTGTCGTTATCAAGTTTCAGTCATTAAAAATCGCAATTAGTTACATAGTAATACAAAGAAATTTCTCGCACAGCGCCTTGAATTTTCCTCCTTGTTGCTGTATTACTGTAATTATTTGATTATGAAAGTTCACCTCGCAAAAGGCATAATCAAATAAATCTCTGATTTTATTTTTGATTCTATTTAATGAGCATTTTTCTCACAAAACACGTGGTGTTAAAAAGTCATTTTTATGCTTCATGATCTACTATTATTCAATTATTATAGCTACATGATTTTTCTTCTTATCCTGATCTTGCAGCTTAAAGTCATGTAAGACGATAAAGGATCAGCAAGAAAATAATTCTATTGTGCTCGTGATTTTATATCGATTAAGCAAATTCAGAACATAAAAACAATCTCAATTAAAAATATTTTTTTATTTAAATCTCATTTGAATAATAAATAAAATAAGCTGTAAGCATAATGTAATTATTCACATTTTGTAGTAAATTTTCTAATGTACAGGGCTTTTAATGACACGAGGTAATAAAAAAAAAATAAATAAAAAAAAGAGTCGAGAGTCTGCTTAGAAAAGAAATCGAGCAAATTGAAGGCTACATTAATTAAAATAAAGACGATGATTTTACATCAATGCATTAAATTTATTTACTATTTTGAACTTAACATGTAAATTATTTTTTTTTATTTTACAATAGCTGTGAGCATTTGAAAAGCTTAAGGTTAAAATTGTAATTTGCGGCGCATAAAATTAAAATGTAGAATTCTAACCGATATAATCTTATTTTTAAATTTTAAATGATGCAAAAAAGTTCATGAAGCAAAAACATTGCAGCAGAAAATTTTAGTCCAAAAATAAATTAATCGAAAATGATGCAAATATGAAGCAGAAATTGAGGTAGGAATGACGCGAAAAATAGATGCAAAAATTTTAAAAATTGAAACAGTGATGCAAAAAAGCTGAACATTGAAAATATTACAAAAATTGGTGAAGAAAAGAAACTGACACAAAAATACTGTCGATGAGAAAAACAAAATCCAAACAAATACCTGAACAAATATTAAAAGCGGAAATCAAATTCAAAATCGAATTAAATTAAATAAAACTACACTAGTCATCAATCTAAACTAAATCAGCCGACTCATTCCACTAACAAAAACTGCAATTTAAAGACGTAAAAAGCCTAACCCGAATAGACAAAGAGTACGCTCAGAGTACGCTCAACTTTTGGCTGAGTATACTCACTTGAGCATGCTCATTCATACAAAATTTGATCGCACTACTTTACGCATTTGAGCACGTCATTTGAGCATACTCTGAGCATACTCATTGAGTGTACTCAGAGCATACTAATTGCATACAATTGAGCATGCTCATAAGTATACTCATGAGTGTACTCATTAAGCATGCTCATAAGTACACTCTGAGTATACTCAAATAATCGATCAAAATTTTAAAAAATAAATATTTTTTTTATACTTTTTCACATTTTTGGAATATTTTTTATTAATCTGTAGCATTTGTACTGTTTTTGGATTAATTTTATTTATTAGTAAATCTGAAATGAAACTTAGAAAATTTTTGATTTTACCTGGATTCGAACCCATGACCGCTCTGTTGCTGTTGAGACCTTCACCTTAACCGTTGCGCCACTGCTACTTTTTACCTATATAATAATTTTTGGCAAAAGGCACATATAAATTATTATATATGTAAAATACTCTAAAACGGGTCTCATATTGTCTTATTAGACTTTTAACATGCTTAAAAGTCATAATTCTAAAAAAATATTTATATTAATTGAATCTTTCACTTGTGAAGTATATAAAAATATCACAAAATTTTTGAGCATACTCATGAGCATACTCAAAAACTTAGAGAAAATTTTAAAAATCAAAGATTTTTTAAGGATTCTAGTGAGCATGCTCAGAGTATACTCAAGAGTATACTCAAAATGAGCACGTAATAGTCTAATGAGAGATTTTTTTTGAGTGTACTCTGCACGTACTCAAGAGTATACTCAAGATGAGCATACTCGATTTTCTAAAATTTAGCATGCTCATGAGCATACTCAAAAACTTAGAGAAAATTTTAAAAATCAAAGAATTTTTAAGAATTCTAGTGAGCATGCTCAGAGTATACTCAAGAGTATACTCAAAATGAGCACGTAATAGTCTAATGAGAGAATTTTTTTTGAGTGTACTCAGCACGTACTCAAGAGTATACTCAAGATGAGCATACTCGATTTTCTACAATTTAGCATGCTCATGAGTATACTCAATCAAACGTGCTCATTTAATTTTTGAAACAATTTATTGAGCATATTCAGAGTATACTCATGAGTATACTCAAGTGAGTGTACTCAGCTGAGTACGTGGAGCAATATTTTGAGTATGCTCATAAGTATACTCAGTTGAACATGCTCATCAATATATTTTTATTTTTTTTTATTGAGCACATTCAGAGTATACTCATGAGTATACTCAAGTGAGTGTACTCAGCTGAGTACGTGGAGCAATATTTTGAGTATGCTCATAAGTATACTCAGTTGAACATGCTCATCAATATATTTTTATTTTTTTTTATGAGTATGTTCAGAGTATACTTATGAGTATGCTCAAGTGAGTGTACTCAGCTGAGCACGTAAAACAGTGTTTTTGAGCATACTCAGTAGCGTGCTCAAAAAACTAAGCATGCTCAATGTTTATTCGGGTAAGTGACTTAGATTCATGTAAAATGATACAATAACATTTTTACAGCACTTCATCAATACTGAACTTAAAGAATAGGAAAATCTCGACTCGTAAAGTGCTCTTAAGAAAAAAAAAAAAACTCATGAAAGCCCTTGACTTTTTTTGGCAAAAGACTAAATATATTATTTTTTAAAAGGCACTTGAAATTGAATTCAAAATGACATGCATTAGTTCCACTTTTTCCGATCGATACATGTGGTATTGAAAATGAAATAAAAATAAGATATTTCAATAATATTCATTGAAAAAAAAGAGAGAAAAATTCATGCAATTTTAAAGTTCATTTTAAAGATATTTTCATAATATATGATGACTGTATTCAGCATGAAATATGAATAGCAAAATTTCTACGGAAAATAAGAAACCAATGCGAATTGAACCTCACGATTTGAGTTGTTCAGTTGTCTGTAAGCTAAATGCATTATTATTTCATTGAACATTAATGTTTCATCACTTTGATCGCTTTCATATGATTATTCAATCAGTCAGTCTCCTGCACTGCTATGCTAAATAATTTTAATACCTTTTCATACTAATCATACAGATATGAGTCTATTACGATCAATATTCCAGATGATAAATACAAACTCCTTGCTATGATTGCTACTGAATATTGTTAAAAACACTTAATAGTTCCTATGAGGCAAATATTAAAGTTAACCTCCGTCCACAATCCATAAAGTCAATGAATTCATTTAAATAAAATTAAATACAAGAAGTTCACGAAATTTTTTGTTATTTCCTTCTGCAAAAAAATAGTTTGCAAAAAAATATGAAAAATGTTGTAAGTGATTAACTATAAATGGCTACACATGTAAGCTCATTCGATATGAATTGTCGTCATTAAGAAAAATTTAAATATTTCTCATGAACAGCAAAAAATGGAAATAAATTTCAATAAGTATGCAAAAATGTTGCAACAATCGTATTGTGTCAATGAAAAGCTGTAAAAAGGATTAACTGTTAACAAGTCTCAAGTTCTACTTCACATATTTTTTTTCGTCTCTGTTTTGTAAATGAACAAATGAATCACATTATTTACGATGGTATTCAATTGCGCTTAAGATATATGCATGATAAAATACTTTAATTAATATTTTTCGTTTTGCTTGTCCTTGTGAAGGTTTTGTCAGTATTGTTAATAAGTTTCCTTAACTCTTATAAAATTTTTCTTGGTAAAAAAAATATTAGGAAAAAATATAACAAAATCCCTTAAAAATCTGACCATCAATCTCACAAAGAACCCCATCATAAGCCTTTTATTTCAAGCGCAACAAAACAGAAAAAAATTCCTTATTTTTTTACTCTTTAATAAAAAGGCGCAAAATCCATTAGTGAGAACACATAATTATTGAAATGTCTGTTATTAAATGGGTGAAACTGCTTGCTTGATATATTTTCCTCATTCATCAATTTCTAATGCATGTGTACGGAATTGTAATTGCATTAATTGAAATTGTTTGAATAGAATCATCTATCTCAATTTTTCTTTCCTTTTCATAGCGTTTTTGTTTTTTTTTTTGCCTCCACGTGAATAACATAAATAAATTTATTTTCAATTAACCCAAACGTCATAGTATGAATGAGTGTCAATGCGAGATTGGAAGGATTTGTGGAGGTTTTGTGGCGCATAAAATTTTATTTCAAAGATTTTTTAAAGATTATTTTTTGCATCTTTGAAACAGAACTCCCGTCTTTAGCATTTTTGATTACTAAATTGCGACAACCGCAATCAGAAACTATATTTGAAGCGGAATTTCCGACTTTAGCATTTTTTTAGCAGAAATTAAACTGTTTTTACCAATTTTACTTAATAGATGCAAAATTTAGAGTTTTTGCATCTTTGAAGCAGAAAATTTGCTTCCTTCATTCGCATTTTTAAAAATCTAAATTACATCAATTCAATTAAATTTTCACGCTTTTCTGCATGCAAATAAGTCAAAACAAAGCAGCAAAATAATCCTAAAAAGAAACAACAAGCAAGAAAAAAATCTAATAAAGGCTTTAATTCATGTTTAATAATTTGTCATGAAAAAAAAGCGAGCAGAAAAGCCACAACAAAAAATCATGAATCATCAATATTATTTTTTTCCTCATTTCAAATCGACAAATTATTTATTAGAAAAAGCATAAAAATGTCATCGAAATTTATGTGCATAATATGGCACTGTAGTGCAAATATTATCTGTCATTGTCTAACATGCTAAATTGCATAATAATATAATAGCATATAGCAGCATTTGCAATGGTTATTGGTGTTAATATTTTCGCGCGCATGCACATTGTGCCTGTGCCATTTTACAAATGTTTAACATAATTTTCCTACAAGAGCCATTAAAATTGTTATTTGAGTTGTTATTTATGGCAATTATACATGTAAATTTAAATTTATGGGAAAAAGGATTCCCTTTATAACTTTCTTGTTCTCTTTTTTTCTGCATATTTTCTTTAAAACCATTTAAATAATCGATATATAATTGAGCAGCGAGCATCCAATGAATATTTACATTTCGACACTCGCCGTTGAGCATAGAAAGTGGCTCGCTTCAATTTAACTATCAGGTTTCACGGTTTAAAAACTGAGGAAAGGAAAGGAATGAGAAGTGAGAAATGAATGGGATGGTATGGGTATGGTGAGTAATTTTTTGATGAATGAGAAGGATTTGACCTTTTTTGGTAGGAGATGAGCAATTTATCCTCATATTTTGAAGTTAACATCAGTTATAACTACAATTTGAGCCAGCAACACTCAGATTCGAACCTTTAATCCCCGAATGACCCTTTTTATTTTCTTGGACAACTTTGCCAACAAAAACAAATCCCTGAAATTTCTAAAAATAGAAAAATCTCACAAAACCTCCAACATTAAAGTCCAATAACCCGAAAAGCGCAAAATCCACAGCCAGACAATCTTTCACTCACACAATAATGAGCACAGATAGGAGATAGCATGTCTCCATGCCATTCATTCATTCATGAATAAGGTTTAAAAGCCTAAACGTGCAATATGTGCGTAAATTACATTGAGGTTAAATTTTTTTTTTCGTTCTTTTTAGCACACAATCTGCATGCCTTCATTTGGATTACTCACTTTTTGACCTCGTTTATGTGAAATAAGAAAATAACTAGCCATGGCATTCTAGGTATGATTTTTTTTTTTCTAAATGAAGGCAATATGTGGAAATATTCTATGTTGTAGGTTTGAGTGCTGTATGTACATTCAATTAGCATATTAATGGATTGAAAAAAAAATGTAATAAAAGCTTGCAGGATATCAGATAATGCAATAAGTTTTATTTATAGGGAAGTAAGCGGCCTGCTTTTTTGTGTATTTGATGTTGAATAATTTGCTGTACTTAATTAGATTAATAACTTGTTGGCGTTTGTAATTAGTTTTCGTTTAGCTTTGTAATTTGCAATTTTTTTTTTGTAAGGTAGTACAAAATTCTTAATTTATGTTTTGCAACTGATTTTTGTGTAAATAAAAGTTTTAGAATACATGCATTAGTAGTTTATTAAGGAATTCTAAAGTTAAATTGCAATTTTTTCAATCTTACTTACTATTAAGATTAAAATAGGGTAGTTTCCCAGAAATCAGGATTATTCGGGGAAATAATTTTTAAGTTCAACACAAGAGAATCCATAAATTCCAACTAAGATCCTCCACACAGTTGACATCTCACGAACACCTCAAACTCCAAGAAGAACAAAATTAAACCTGTTTAAAACAATATTTATACATTCATCCCTATATAATTTTCAAAATGTGTGATAAAAATTTTTATTTTACGATTTTTATAATACTTTATATTATCTTACGAGATAAAAAGTCGAGTCGATCTTTTTTTATATGAGAAAAAAATATTTGTTCATAAAGAATGCACTAAAGTGGTGTCAAAAGACCATTATCTGCAACACTTTGTGTATTATTGTCATATTGGTGGCTTATGGATTTCTCATGAACAGTCAATGCAATTAAATTTTTCTTTTATTTTATTTTAAACTTCCTCTTATCTTTATGGTGGGGAGATTCTGGTTAAGAAGAAGAAAAATTGGATATAAAATGTTTAACAAAAGAGAATTTCTAGGTGGATTTAGAGTTGGTGATTTAGTTAGTGAGTTGGTGGTTTTATGGCTTGATATGACTGTAACTTTGGTGGTGATTTGATTTATGTGAATGGAAATTGAATTTTAGTATGAGTCTGAGTAAGAGAAAAAAAAATTTTGGAACAAATTAATTTTAAAAATCTAGAAATTCAAAATTATAATTGTGTTAGAAAATACATTAAAATTATCATAAAATTCTAGCAATTTATCCAACAAACCTCCTTCCATCCAACCCTGTCTTCAATTTATTCCCTCCAAGAACAATCACCACAAGAGCCACAAATTCCAATAATTCTAAAACAATAAAATGAATAGTTGAAATTGCAAGAAATAAAAAATCATCTTATTAATTGACATTCTAGACGAATCCAGCTTGACGACATAAAAATTACAATTTAAAGAGATTTTCAATTTAAGTCCCCAACGGAGAGCTCGTGCGAGAATTCTTATGGAATATTGCAATAAGTGTACATAATAATTAATGTACCATTGACGACATGGCGTTAATATTGGCATTTATTGACTTCACTCCATCAGATTGTTTATCTTTATGTACTCATGGTGTGATGTTTGATGGTGTGAGGGCTGGTTGAAGTTGAAAAAAAAGGAAAAATGATTGCATATTTGTCCATTTGGTTTGGAAATTAATTTTTTATCAAAAATTGAAAATAAAAATTTTTAACTTTGATAAGATATTTTTTTCTTTTAAAATAATAATTTTAGAAACTAAATGCGCTTTAAGCTACTCCAACCACTAACTTTTCCTACGATACTTTCCTTATTCTTCTTCATTTCTTATATTGTCACCCAGTATGTAAGTAACGTTAAGTTGGATATTCGATGAATGTCATAAAATGAAGTTTTTATTGCGCAATGTCAAAAGGTCATTATTGGATGTAAGTAATAGCAAGAATAATAAGAATTTGGTCAGTGAATGAATGAATAAGTTGTGGACTTTTTTGTAAGACATAAAAATATTTTTAAAAGGACAATTTATCATGAAACTTGATAATGACATGCATCATCACCAAAAATATGTGAACATGCAAGAAAAAGACCTGAACAAAACTTTCCAATCTCCAATAATTAATTCGTTAATTTTCAAATTTATTAAACATTTTTTAATCATCATAAAAATTCATTGAATTATTTTGAGCTTCAATGATCATAAAAAAGAAGATCAAATAACATAAAACAAGACACAAAAGAATAAGAATCACAAAAGCCGCAATTTTTATAGGTTTTCCAATAGAATCGAGTCATAAAACCGTCGGAAAATTTATTTTGGAAAAAGAATAATCGAATTTGATTATTTTCGTTTTAGATTATGTAAGGTGTTGAGTTTGATGACAAGATGTGTATGTAATGGAATGATAAGATTTTATTTGGATGGCTGGATAAATTTGATTTAAGGCATTAGAATTTTGGAAAATTTTAAGATTTAAGAAATTATGTCCAAAATTTTAATGATTTTTTTTTCTAACTTTTTTTAAATTTAAAAAAATTAATTTTTTGTTGATTCCTAATCCATAAAAAGTAATTCCAATAATTTGCGCTTCATTCTTCTTCTACCCAACCAAACTTCCTATTTTACATTTCTTATCACAATCAACACTTCATTTTGTAAGCACTTAATGACAGAACATTTTGTTTAAAGACGATATCGGAAATGATTTATTTATTCATAAATTAAAATGACTTTAGTTAGGGTAAATGATTTTGAAATTTGCCCACCTTTGAAATTTGCCCACTTTTTTAAAAATTAAAAACTCAAATATCTCAAAAAGTATTCATTTCTGATGACACTTTCTTTCCAAGTTTTGTGTAAGTTCACTGTTGGAATGATTTTGCTGCATTTCTAAGAGTCTAGAACCACTGACAAGACCTATATCTCTTTAAATAAAAATCCCATACAAAATGAATGCTGTATCAAAACTCAATTTTGAAGTACAAACACTTATTGTAGAAAAATTTTTGGTGACAAATCTTCAAGATTAACCATCAAATGAATTAATAAAACCAGTTCTTTGTCATAAAAGTCACCAGAACTGCTTAAAAATGAATGTTTATTTTTGACCTTTGAAATTTGCCTAAAATTTTATGAAAAATTTTGAAATTTGCCCACTTTTTTGCTTAGAAAGCATTGGAAATTTTTCTTTTAAAATGGATTGTTTACGTTCAGAATTGGGATAATTCAAGCCTGAAAATAAATCAAACACGCGAAAAAAGCTCTTGGCAACAAAAGAATTTGTTTTAAGAAATATTTGAAGTCCGAAAATTAATGAAATCCAATTCTGAAATGACAAGGTGAATCAAGACTTTTAAGGGCATAAAGAAATAAGCTTCTGGATTAAAATTTAAGGATACATGTCGATTTATTGAGTTTTAATGCACAAAATAAATAATAAAGAACCATTTTATGTAGACAGAATCAATGAACGAATTTAATAAATTTTATTAAACTTTTAAAAAATTTAAACAGTTTTTTGTATGCTGTCTTCTTGCTTGACCCTATAATCTTTGACGAGAAATTGAAAAATGTTCCTTAAGATGCGTAGACCAGTTTATACTTGAGTTTTAGCGTAATCTTGTTTTATTTCAATAAAAATCTTCGTAGAACTTTTTTTAAAATAATCAGGGTTATGTTTGGATTGGTTTGGATATGAAATTCTGTGATTTTCCTTATCAAAATCAATATTTTTTCATCCAAAACTATTAAATTAATTGTTTGTTTACACCGAAATTACTTCAAAATTATCAAAGATTACTGTTAAAAAAATGGGCAAATTTCAAAGTTTTTTTGGGCAAATTTTAAAATTTTCTGGGCAAATTTCAAAATTCGAAAATAAACATCTAATATCTCAGCATCTATGAAGCACAGCTACTCCCTTTATCTCAAAAATGAAATTTTCTATATTCCTTGATATTTTAACAACAATTACAAACTCCAGTATGGAACCATTAAAACGTTTGAAGCAAATTAAAGTTTGATGTGTGAAAATAGGCAAATTTCAAAATCATTTACCCTATTGTCTTTTAAGATATGAGACATTAAGACACCAACGAAATTCGTCATCACCTTAAAAAAAACTTTTTTTATTATTCATTAAATAAATTGCAATAAAAATACTTTTTTTGGAAGATAAAGCAAAGGCACAAGCACGACTTGTGTCAAACTATCTCATGTACATGTGAATTCTGTATTATTCATTGTTGCTTTCTTGTTTATTTTTATATATTTCTTTAACTCTATTTTATCTCAAAAAGTGGAAATAATAATAAAAATAAAATAAAAAGTTGTGCTTTACTTTTTAAAGTTTCCACGGAAGTGACATGGATTGACATGTTCAAAGCGAATGTGCCGAGAAGTAAACAGATATAAAATATATTGTAATATATACAAAAAAGAATCGAGCTTTGACGTGAAATTCAATGGAAATTCCTAATATATGGAATTGAGAATGTTGAAATGATTTTGTCAGTGATTGTTGAAAGGTTGGTTGAAAGGTCGGTTAGATATGGTTGATATTTTGTTGATATGGAATTTTATTTTTGGGCTAGTTTAAGGTTTGGAGACGTAGGGTGCATTTTTAAGTATGCATTACATTAATTTTGGAATTTAATAAAAACTAGTCAAATTATTTGCCAGGGTGTGGAACTGATCAAATTGATCAAAAATGATCAAAAAAAATGATCAAAAATGATCAAAAAAGGTCAAAAATTATCAAAAATGATCAAAAAAGGTCAAAAATGATCAAAAATAATCAAAAATCAATTTGATCAGTTCCACACCCTTGATTATTTGTTTGTGCTAAAATGTGTTTGATTCTCGGTTTTATAATTCCTTAGAAAATTTTATAACTTTTACCTGGAAAATTTTACTTAATCCCCAATTTTTGTGATATCAGTCTTTTAAAAGCAAAATAAATTTTTTAGAACCCAAAATATAAACTTTTTCTTCCTTTAAGTCCTCATTCTACATCTTAAAGTAAAGTAAACTTTCCTTCTTTCAATTTCATTCAACTCACTTTATTTATTTGTGACTTATCATTTTCATTCATTCTGTCATTTCTCTTTGAGCGCGCACACGTTTGAAATTTATTCCTGCTGTGCTTCACAAATCGTATAAAAATTTATTTTACCTTTACAACTCACTCTCTTTGTTGATTTTGCTTTTGGTTCTCATTCGTTATTGAGAAAATAAAGTCAAGTTGATTGGTTGAACTGTGGATGGAAACTTGATCAACTCAAAAGGTACACTTTGAATAAATTAATTTTTAAGATTAAGTGAAATTTTAAATTTTTTTTTAAATCAATGGCAACTGTGATTCTTTTTTAAAAGTTGTTTTTTTTTAATAAACTTTTTAAATTCTTCAAAATTTTGACGAACTAACTTTAAAATTGACATAAATAATAAAATTTTGAAGAATTCAAAAAGTTTATTAAAGTTCAATTTAAAAAAAAAATATTAAATTTAATACTCTTAATATAACAATTATTAAAAATTGTACTGGTAATGAAAATCAAACATATATTTGGAACTAAATACAACAGATGGAACTACCTTCTACTATGCAATATTGAATTTCAACAAGTATGCAATCCGCAATGTTTTTCAATTATTAATTAACTTAAATTAAATACAAATGTTTTATAAAAATCTACATTATATTTAAATTTGCAATTAATTTATTAATCCATACCATTTTGAAAGATGAGCATTTCCATTTCCAAAAAAAATCTTATTTTGCAAAGTTATCCTACGAATTTAAGAAATTCCAATTCACGTGTTTCAAATCAACGGAAGGAAATGTCAAAACTCTTGTAAATCAATTTTACAACTTTTTTTTTACTAACTTTAAAATTTACTAAAGTCAAAAAGTTAAAAAAAAAAATATTCAGTGAAAATTTCAAGTTCATCAAATTCGCACTTAAAATGCTTTTTGTTCTTTTAATAATTCAGCTATTTAATCCAATATTCAGTCAACGAAATGTAAATTATAATCAAACTGCAACTTCATTTGTTCAACAATTTTACGCGCAATTCGACTTGCCATATTTACGATCAAGCCTTAAAGTCTACTACGATATAAATGACTCAACTTATTCTCTAAATGGTGAAGTGATTTATGGCTCAAATGGAATATTTGACAAATTTAATTTTATCCCAAAAATTAACAATCGAACAATTATAACGCTTGATAATCAACCTAAAGTTGATGGCGGTACAATTTCACAAATTCATGGAAAATTCCAATTTGATAATGGAACAATAGTTTGGTTCACAGAAACGATTGTAATTGGATTAAAAGGAACTACATTTTATGTACAAAATCAATTTTTGAGGTTATTAACTGGAAGTCCAATGCAAGGTTCAACAGGATCATCAGGAAGTTCATTTGTATTTTCTAATGTTGCTAGTACAGCTGCAGGTGTACCACCAACATTTGCAGGGAATACTGTTGCAACCACTGCTGCAGCTGGACTGAAGTTTTCTGGTTAATTTTATTTGAGCTCTTGTAAAAACAAAAAATAAAATCAATAAGTTTGTTGACTTATCAAAAGCAAGATTGAATTTTACTTACAAAAAAAAAATAAATAAATAAATAAATAAAAGGCAGGATAAAAGGTTTGTCAAATTGTTGCAGAGAGAAAAACTGGATATTGAACTAATTAATTTCTTCAGCTGATAATATCAATTGAACTAGAGCATCTTAAATACAACAAATTAATACAATCAACAAAAATTAATAGCAATATTATGTAAAGTGAGACTTGTTAAGAACTCAATTTTGCAGATGTGTTAGACTAATACTATAAAGATGAGAAGAGTTTGAGACATTATTCAATTTCAGTCTGCGTGAAAATGTTCTCTTCTTAAGACGTAGTGCTTTTCGGCTTGTATTTTTATTTTATTATTAATTTTCGTGAATTAATTTAGAGTTTCAAATATTTTTAAAGTTCTTTTTTTTTTAATTTCAATAGGTAAGTTTATATTAGATAAATATTTTTTAAAATACTTAATTGAATCATATTGATTAAGTCTTTCAATTCATGAAAATTTGCAATAGATGTTAATTTTATTATGACTCATCTAATCTATTGTGTTTCCATTCTTACGCTCTTCTTCTCTCACTAAGACGTTAAAACTTAAGATTACTCTCAAATCAAACAAATATTTTCTCATAACACATGCCGGCCGAAATTTGATTAAAAAAAAAAAAAACAATTTTTTTACTGATTTATATCTCAAAAAATTTAAATTATTTTTTTAGCAATTGAAATGGAACCAAATCAACAAGAAATCGGAAATCTTTTACATTCAAGAGCTAGCAGTAGCAGCTATACAGAAAGTTTCTCTGAAAGTGAGAACAGTTTAGTAAACAATGTTATAGAGCATCATGTTGTAGAACTTACAAATCTCAATCAAAAGGAATCATCAAAAATTGACGAAATCAAAAATACGGAAGAGATTTTAATAAATTTGAGATTATTTGAAAGCGAATCGAACAGAATTCGACACGAAGATAATAAAAATAATTTTTTGACATTTTTGGTTCATCAAAATAATGATAAATTTCCAAAAGAGAGATTTTTTAAGGAATTGTTTGGATATTATGGAAGAGATTACAAAATTCAAGTGGATTTGTTTCAAAAGTTATTTGACATATTCGACGATAGTTTGAGGTCAGAATATCATGAAATTTGTCTTGAAGCTATTTATCTTCATTTTTATGAACTTGGTGACACTGAATTTGATCAAAATGATATCAAGATCCTTATTGAACGAGCTCTAAAAATTAGAAAATATGAATATGGAATTGAAGTTCTGAAAATCCTTTTTGTATTTCTCAAAACTTCCAATAATCAAATCTATAAAGATTTGAAACACAAGACATTATCGAAGATCAAAAGGTGGATCTTTTCCAGCACTCCAGATCCATGTCGATCAACATGTAAATCATCATATAAGGAAATGAAAAGAATTTGCAGTCACGAATTTTTCAATCTTCTCTTTCTTCTTAAAGAGAATTATGTGCAAAAGTTTAAAGTAGAATACAAAAAATTTGTTAAGAACTATAAGCAATTTTTTGGTGAATTTTGGATTTATGAAATTAAAAGAAATGGGCAGCTTCTTTATATTGCGGCAGATTTACAGAGTTTGTATGATTCGAAGGAATTTTTGGTGTTGAAAACTAAGGAGTCGGATTTGAAATCAAATCTAATGACGTCCCTTAGAAGAGTTGCTGAATTTCAGGCTGTTCTTAACAGACCGATTAAGAATGATGACAAAAAATTGTTGGTAAGTCTAAATTTTGATCTATTCTAACCTTTAGAATCAAGGGGAAAGCAACACTTTCCACCAAAAACTAAGACTGCATCTAGGATTAAAATTTTGATGAAGTCTTATGAAGGCCCTAAATATAAGAACTTTGACTTTTTTTCCTCCAAAAATAGCATAGTCGGTTTTCATCAAAAAAAAATCCATAATGTTGTTTTCCCCTCGCAAAAAATCAAATTAAAACTTCATTTTAATTTCGAGAGTCTAAAATTATGCTCTTTTGACGCCTCTAAAATATGTATAAGACTAAAAATTCTAGATTTTAAACCAATTTATTTTAATTTTCTTAAGGATAAGCTTACACACTTTGTAAACAATAAATTGATAATTTATTGTGACGATGAAATCATAGTCGACATAGATAACTTCAAAAAACTCTTCACAAACAATCCAGAAGTAAGAAAGCTTCTATTTGGTCGAGAAAATCTTAAAGCTAAAAGCATTTTTGAAGAAATTTTATCAAAGTTTGATTTCAAGCCGACTTATTGGGATGAAAATTGTGCTGAAGTTTTAAATCATATCTGGAATGAATTTAGATTGTGGGAAGTTCCTGAAATATGGACAATGGTATGCATACAGATTTTAATTGTGATAGAAAAAATTAATTTAATTCCTTGATTTAACAGAGAAGCTCAAACAAAAAGCGAATCCTCGATTATGTGCTGGACACTGAAAACGATGCCTACATCATTTCATTCCTCATGTTAAAAGTTTCAGAAAAATACGAAGAGATTCATAAGCCAAGGCACTACATGATGCTTAAAAACTCACTTCTTTACGATTATCACACTAAAAATTCACAGAGCAGCATCAAAAAATGCTTAATTGAATATCATTTGAATTTAATTGACAAGAACGAAAGAAAGGACTACGAAAATACGAAAAATTTATTTTATTTCTTTGAGGAAGTTCATCAATATTCTAAGAATCAAAAAGGAAAAGCAGATTTCTTCATTGAAGTTTTTAAAGGGATCTTGACAGAAGAGCCAGAAACTTTTAATGGTAGAGATGAATTGAAGCTTCCTCGAAAGCATTTTTGGATTGGAATTCTGATGATTTATTTGGGATATTTTGTGGAATTTACATCTGTTAATGAAGATGGCATAATAAAGTCTTTCATAATCCTTAAAAGTTTGGAAGAACCTGATGAAAAAATTCTAAAATTTGAAGGTGACTTCATTCCATACTTGCATCTTCTTTCTCTAATTCTTAACAAAAATCAAAAGGAATTTGCAAAGCAGTTTCCAATAGAAATTGTCCAAATGGAAGAATCCTATAAAAATATTTATCAGTTACCAAATACATATGATAATCAGCATCAAAAAATCGACGACAGTGAAGTCTTCAATTATTATGAAAAATATTCAACAAATTTCTCATTCATTCTCCTTTATGCAGCTATTAAAACAGAACAGAAGAAAATTGTCAAAATCATTTTCGATTACAACAATTTCTTGATTTGTTGTCCAGAATTTCCTCAAAATATGATTGTTAGTGACATTCATCATTACACAGCTCAAATGTTTCTTGAAAACAAGTATGAACTAGGCAGAGGAGAACTTCCACCAAATTGGATGAATCGAGAAACATTGGAAGACTTTTTGGATTCTCGCATCACATGTCAAGATAATTTCTACAAAATTGATTGTCAATTTATGCTTCCTTACTATAATCATGATGCAAAGCCTGAAATCATTGATGATGATGTGATTGCTAATGAAGATTATGACACATTAGACTATATTCTGAATGATCATGAGTTAAAATCACTTGTTACTCATCCAGTAATGGAAACAGTCATCAGAACAAAGACCCAAAAATATACTCGCATATTTTTTTGGAATTTGATTGGATTTATTTTATTTTATGTGATTCCAACAATTTGGTTAGTCTCATTAATTCATTCAAAAGATAAAGAAGACATTGACGAAATGAAGAATAAAAATTTTTCTGATTCTGAAATTTCAAAAAAATTTACAAATTCACCAGATATTGATGAATATTCTGAGGATAATTCAACTGATCTTATTAAAAACAAATTTTATAATGATATCATATTACCTTCACATATTTCAGGAGAAAATGACATTCCTGAAAATTTAAACTTGATAATTATGCTCACATTAGTAAGATTATTATTTTTGGTACCAAGAGAATGGATTCAATTTTCGAAAGTCTATAAAGGAAAATATTTCTCCAAACTTTCAAATTGGTTAGAAACTGGATTAATTCTACTTCCAGTTATACTTCTTATGCTGATTGGTATTTGTTCGTTTTATCAAGATACATTTAAAAATAATGCAACCATTGACACACCTAATGACCAGTTTAATCAACAAATTTTAAGACACGACATGTCGTCTAACATTGATGATAAGCATGGGAATCAAAATGATAATTTGAAATATCTCAACTTCACAATCATTGTCATTGAAGCATTTAATGTCCTTCTCATGATCATCGCCACATTTTCTTTATATCCAGCATTAAAATTCTCAATCTACATGAAATGTCTACAAACAATATTTTGTACTTATTTAATGGCATTCATGCTATTCCTGCCATTATTTTTTGGATGTGTTGCACTGGCTTACATCCTTTTTGATCAAAATGTTGGTGGACAAATTGATGAATTTCAAAAATTTGGTGATGCATCGACAAAATATTTAATTATGTATGCTGGCGAAATTGACATAGAAGCGGGAAAATTATCAGGTTTTATTCAAGTTATTGCAATGACGATCATCATTATTCTTATCATCAATAAAGCGAACTTAATTCTTTCTATTGTGGTGAATGACGTGCAAAATATCATGGATAAATCTAAAGAATACAGTTTAAGATTGTATGCAAAAAGATATGTTGAGTTTGCTGAGAAGATCAGAATTTTCTATGCAAGGGAAATTGAGTAAGTTCTAGCATTTTATTAATTATAATTAACTTTCAATCTCTCATTATTTCTCAGGAATCAAGAACATATCAGTTTTACAACAAGCTTTTTATTCGCTATTGTAAAATTATTCACTAAAAAGTACCCACATCTGCATCAAGTTCATCTATTATATGTTGATAAAAAGTTCGGATATGTTCATATCGATGACAGGAGACCTCTTTTTGAAGCGAGTGTTTTTTGCCCAAGATTTATACGAAAAAGTAGAAATTCTGTTGTTAAATTTTTCTTAAGATATTGGGATCTAATGTTTTCACATTTGGAACTTGATGCCGATACAATGGACAAGATACAGAAGATAATCAAGAAGAGAAATGAAATTAAACTTAATGATGACGACTATGGCAGCCAAGAAGAAGATGACTAATGAAAAATGTATTGAAATAGCAAAAGTTCAAAATTTGTAAAACTAAAAAAGAAAAGTTTTAACAGTTTTTGATAAAATTCTTTTACAGACCTGCAACTAAGTTCAAGAATAATTTAAATAACAGATTATAACAAAATTGACAAGATTGTTATCAACACTAATAAAGTAAACTTATTTCCCCAATTCTGTACCAATAAAATGCTATTCAAAATTTCAAACCTAACTTAAGTTACTTGAATTTAAAAATATAAGTATAACTTTTGTTATATCAAGAAAATTTTCTCTGAGAGATTACATTTTTAGCGCATTTTTGGAAACTTGTTTTCAAAAAGAAAGCTCAATCATGCACTTTGATCGGTCGTTCGTTCGGTTCCAAATTATCTTTTGATCTAGACTTCGTAGCAAGCTTGGAATTGTTTCAATAGTTTCATTGAATGTTTTTATTCCCGATGCAGCTATTGAAAAGTCAAAAAACATTAATTAAATAGCTTAATTCATCGATTTTTAATTTTTTCATACAAAACAAATATGAGTGCGATCAGAAATTTGAAAAATAACGGTAAAACGAAAAGAGTGCGTTCAGAAATTTGATTTTTTTTCTAACGGAAAATTTTGAATTTCTAAAAACCGTTAAATCGTAAAACTTGTTTTTGCATTGAATATTATGAAAATCGATTTTAATGCATAAACTTTTGTAATAATTAAGAGTTTTAATTATTAATCAATAATGCATAGTAGGAGGAATCTGTAGGGTTCTGATTTTTAATTTTTAAACTTTTCATAGAAATGTATTATGATTAGAGAAACAGCAATAGTTTTAAAACTCGTACATCTCTTATATTAAATCAATTACTAATCGCTGCGCCAATAATGCGCTGAAGTCCTTCGATATACAACACGAGGACTTTTGTAATTTTTTCTCTCGTATTCTCTCGCATTTAAAAGTATTGTTCTCAAAGATAGTTTTAAGCTGTTTCCTGATTATTTAGCCATTTCAATTTGTTCTTTAGTAAATAAGGGTGTTTAAAATTTGTAAGAACTTTCCAAAGTAACATACCAAGAAGGAATAAAGAAATTTTCTATACTTCAACGTACAAAATCCATAGAAAATTTATTTGTTTTAAAATTTATCAATTTTTTTTTTTTTTTGCATTTGTGTTAGCTAATATTTTTTTTTCTTTCGTTTTAATATGTTTCAATACTAGCAATACAGTCAAAATAATAAAGAATTGATTCATGATGGATGAACAAAAAAAAGTTATTAATATTGAAGAAAATTCGAGGTATGAAATATTTAACTAGTTAAAAAAAAATTAAAAAAATAAACTTTTGTATAAATTTGCTTTTAGAGAAGCAAGGAATTATAATGAGGTCTCCGCTGATATAAGAAACATTCGTTTAGCCAATGAAAATAAAATAGCTACTAAGCCCAAAACTCAACGTTCTATTGGTAATCAAAGCTACTCAATTCAAGCTACAATTAGCTCAGGAAGTAGCTCAACCCAAGGAAACGTAAATTCTACAAACAGTTCAATTCGTGGTTCTGTTAATTCTGAAAATTACACAACTGACGGTTCCAGAGGCTCTGGTAACTAAGTTGTTTTACTAGTAATTTGATGCCATGAGATAAATTTTGTGAAAATAAGTTGTTGACTCTTATTACCTCGATTAATTACAAAGATATCAACAATTATCAAATTGTAAAATACAATTAAAATTAATTAAAAATCATATAAAAAGAAATAAAAGTAATTCCAACATAAATTGCACAATTTTGGCAATCTCACTTATAATCTAATAAAATTGAAATCATGAAAATGAATTCTCTTGGATCACTTACACAATAATAATTTTTTCCTATCAACTGATTAGTCACTGAATATTTTTATTTTATTAATCTTTGTGAATCTATAAAATACATGTCGATTCTCTATCTTTTGTCATTTCCTTCATTTGTGTTCGAGAAATAAGCTGTTTAAAACAGGATTGCGATTTAGAAATTAAAATTTACATTTTTTCCTTAACATTCGATTCACATTCTTGTGAAAGAAATGGATCCTAGCAAAAAAGTCCAAGATGGTCAGGCTGATCAAGACGAGGAGAATACAAGGTAAAAAAACTCAAATTATTTTTTTAAATTTTGTTTTTTTAAAAATCTATTTTTTCTTCAAATATTAATTTTTTAGAGAAGCACGTTGCAACACTCAAACCTGTTCTGAAAAAAAGAATGACTTGATTCGAAGCAGAGCTCATCAAACAAATCAACCAAAAACTCCACCAGCTTCTAACACTTCTAAAAATTCAAATCCGTAGCTTTTGTTTTCGTTTTAAATTAAAATTCTTGGAATTGATAATAAATGACGTAAATTTTTGTGGCTGTAATTAAACGTGTATTAAAACTTGATATGTAATCAAATTTCAGATAATAATTTAATTGCAATACAATAATATTTCTGATAAAAATAAATCATTGAATGAATTAAGTTGAATATTCTAGTCACACAAAGAAACAAAAGCACACGCAATGTTTATTAAAATGTAAAAATTCTCAACAAGATTTGTGTAAAACATTTGGCAAAATGATAAAATAAAAAAAAGAAAACTCATACTTAGACATTTTCCGCTCAATTATTTCTCACGCAAAAAAATCTTTGACTCTGTGGGTTGTTTATTTTAAAAATATTAGTCAGCGCTGAAACTAAAACTGCGTCTATGCTGATTGTGCGATTAAAAAGGTTTTAATTGATTTTTAATCAGTATTACTTGTTGATTTTTATTTTAAAAGTTTATACTTAAACTAATATTTCAATAAACAGCTGAAAGTGACTTTAAAAATTGATCTAATTTACGAAAATTACAATTTTAAAAAATTTTAAATGAAATATTAAATATTTCTAATAAAAACAATTTTTTTTTTGTTTTTACAGTGTATTCAAACCCAAACATATATAGATAAAGTATGTGTGATAGAAAGGATCGGAAATTTGCGAGATGTAGCTCAAAAGAAGATGAAACTTCAAGGTACAATTTTTTAATATTAGAGTATTTTAGTTTAAGTTTAATAGACATAGCAGATTCTATAACATTTAAAAAATATCACAAAGTAATAAAGTGTTTTTTTTTTTTTATTTTAGACAATCCAAAGTAGATCCAAAGGAACTATGCCTCGAATGTAAAACAAACAAATATGTTTCTGCTGATGTTAAAAACAAAGACCTCAGTAAAAATCAGCTTCCAGAAAAGCCAAAATCAAATCAGTCATCCAAGAATTAAGAATTAACTTTCAAAATGGATAATTATTTTAAATGTTCAAGATGTTGGTAATTAAAACTTTGAGTTTACATATCTAGTTCAGACGGCGTCTCTACTTGATATTTAAAATGAAGTTTTTGAATTGTAAAATTATTAAAATAATTTGTTTCTAAACTAAATCAATTTAAAGCAAAATGTAACACAATTTCTATTTTTTTTTTCTATTTGAAAATTTAACGAATAAATCCAAAAAAATTTTTAACTGACATTATCCAAAAATTTATTATTAAATAGATTTTCGTTAGACAAAAGAAAAAGAAAAGATTTCTAATATTTTTGACTCTCAATTTTAATAAACTCAGACAATATTAAATTCTCTCAAAACTACACAATCATGTTTAATTTTTCATGTGTTTGTGATTAGGGTACACGTT
Organism: Chironomus striatipennis; assembly: GCA_026123125.1. Taxonomy (NCBI): domain Eukaryota; kingdom Metazoa; phylum Arthropoda; class Insecta; order Diptera; family Chironomidae; genus Chironomus; species Chironomus striatipennis. The sequence goes on along the minus strand of CM047392.1, from coordinate 42,700,544 downwards.
TGTATTGAAAATCATATGTGTGGATCATAACAAAGTTATAAAATAATTTTTAAATTCTTTAAATGATTAATTTCAGAATATTGAATTTTAGGATTTTAAAACTGGTTTTAGTAAGCCGAATTCCAAATACAATAATTCAAACTTTTATAAATACCAAATATAAATTCTTCTATATAAATTGCAAGGCTGTGACAATCAAATTTTTTTCATCCGGAACAATAACAAAATTTCATCCGAAACAAAAAATCTTTCATCCGCTTTTATCCAGAACAATAGATTTTTCATCCAGATGAAACGAGGTGTCACAGCCTTGGTAAATTTGAAATTTTGAAAAATAAATCTAACTTATTTTTAATCGCAAATCATTACATCTAAATTATGAAAATGCTTCTCTAACTGAATATGAGAAAGCTAAAGACTATTTAATGATTAAATGATAAGATATTGATAAATTTAATTTTATTTTTTGTATGAATAAGTAAAAATATTTCTTATTTGTCATTATTTCTGTTCCATTGAAAATGTGAAAATTAAACCCTATTTTAATTAAATAGGTATTTAGAAAATAACTTTTAGTTAAATTTTAATTTTTTTTTTTAAACAAAATTTTATCAGTTTTGATTAAATCCTGATTCAAATCTAATTTTCAACACTAAGAATTTGCTTACAAATATATATACTGCGCAATTTAAATCGTTATCAAAATTTGCTATCTTTTGAATGTTTTAAAAAACAATCAGTCTGATGCTTTACACATTGCTGTGTATATAAAAAGGATAAATATTTTATCAAAATGCAGTGCTAGTTTGACATTCTGATATAAAAGTCTTTAGTTTGGAGGTAAATTTTTGTGATACATTTAGAAAATATATCAATTATTTTCAGAAATTCTAAGCAACTATCTAAATTTTCCTTTTTTCCAATTTTTCATTAAAGTAAAATCAGTAAATATTAAATAAAAATGGATCCAGGTAATTAAGTTATCATCAAATATTCTGAAATTTTTTTAATGTTATTTTAATTTTTTTAGAGCCAGTTACAGCTACAACTGAAGTTGAGGCCACTACAGAGTAAGTCATAAAATTTAAAATCATAAAATTGAATTTTACCGAATTTTATTTTATAAATTTTTAGACCTGAAAACCCAGGTAAGGAATGATCTTCAAATAATAAAAAAAAAAATTATTTAACATTTTTTGATCAAAAATTTTGTAGAGCCAATTCAGCCAATTATGGAAATTGAACCAGCAATTGAGTAAGTAAAAAAAGAAAAATTCGAATTGAAATCCACAAAAACTATTATAAAATACTAAAAAAAAATTATCTATCATTTTAGAACTGAAGAAAACACCGAAGCTAGTTCTTAAAAAATTAAAATTAAGACAGAATCATAAAAGAGATTTGCTGAAAATCTGAAGGCAGATAAGAAACATAAAAAAATTCTTCAGTTTAAAAAATACGCAATGATGTAAATTTGATAATAAATTTTTGTCAAAAATTAAAAGAAACTTTTTTAGTCATACAAATTATGAAAAATTATTATTCGACTGAAATATGAAGAAATTTAATGACTAAAATTTTTCACTCTCAAATTACTTTGCGTCTAAATATAATGCAGTGATAAGATTGAAAAAATACCTTCAGTTCTTTATCTTTCATTAGTGATCAAGAAAAATTGATAAAATATATTTCTAGTGTGTCATAATCATGAATGTCTCTTTCAATTATATCATGATTTTTGCAAACGAATAATCAAAGATAAACGAACGGCTAAAATAACTAAAAATTTTCTTCTTTTCATGTCAATATTTTTGGTGGTCTTGAAAAAGACCGTTCAAATGATAAATGAATGATGTCGATGCTAAATAAATTTAAGCACGTTCACCACGGATACGACGAGCAAGTTGGATATCTTTTGGCATAATTGTAACACGCTTGGCATGGATGGCGCACAAGTTTGTGTCTTCGAATAATCCAACAAGATAAGCTTCAGATGCTTCTTGCAAAGCCATAACAGCTGATGATTGGAAACGCAAGTCAGTCTTGAAATCTTGAGCGATTTCACGAACAAGACGTTGGAATGGCAATTTGCGTATCAACAATTCAGTTGATTTTTGGTAACGACGAATTTCACGAAGAGCAACTGTACCTGGACGATAACGATGTGGCTTCTTAACTCCTCCAGTTGCTGGTGCTGATTTACGTGCAGCTTTTGTTGCCAATTGTTTACGTGGTGCCTTTCCACCAGTTGATTTACGAGCTGTCTGCTTGGTACGGGCCATTATTGATGCTTTGAGTTTTCTATTTGAAATACAAACGAGAAATGATGTGGAAGCAAGAAATGTGTCCCCTATTTATATTATTTTTTGGCGGGAACTTATGGTTGTGTGAAGGGGAGAGAAAAATTCAGGAGAAATGAGAGTGCTTGTAGGAACTATTAAATATCTTTCAATTAATTAAACTACAAGTTTCTGAATTATTATCAAATTGATTAAACATGTAAGTAAGATACTGAATATTCAGGCAAATTAAATCCTTAAAACTTTCCCAAAAGAATAGAAATGGCGCCAAAATTTTGAGAGAGGGGAAGAAGAGAAAACTGTATATAAAGAGAGTGAATTTCATGAATCAGCATCATTCAAGTTTTACCATTTCTCGTGTAAAGTAAAAAATAATAAATTAATAATACAAAATGACTGGACGAGGCAAAGGAGGAAAAGGTTTAGGAAAAGGAGGTGCAAAGCGTCATCGTAAAGTTCTTCGTGATAACATCCAAGGAATTACAAAGCCAGCTATTCGTCGTTTGGCTCGTCGTGGTGGTGTCAAACGTATCTCAGGCTTGATCTATGAAGAAACTCGTGGTGTCTTGAAAGTTTTCTTGGAAAATGTCATCCGTGATGCAGTCACATACACTGAACACGCCAAGAGAAAGACAGTCACAGCTATGGATGTTGTCTATGCATTGAAACGCCAAGGACGTACTCTCTATGGTTTCGGAGGTTAAATTTCCTAAATATCTACATCAACTTACATTAAATGGTCTTTTTCAAGACCGAAAATTAAATTTGAAAAGAAAATTATTTTTATTTCATTTTTACTGATTTTTACTTGCAAAGTAATCTAAAATTTTAATTATTTTTTAAAGAATAAATAAAAGTTTCTCATTTTGCGTACCTGAATTTTAATTTTTTTTCTATAAATTGTTTAAATGAATTTTAAGAACCTTTTTGATTTTTCCTCGTAAGCGAACTTTTTGCTTAGTTTAAATCATATTATGATTTTATAAAATTCGTTAAAGTTTTGTTTTGAATACCTATTTTAAAATTTTAATTAATTTCAAAAAATTTTGAATTTACTGTATCTTATATTCTTGTGGAGTTTAATTAAATTCTAAGCTTCTCACTCCCATTGCTTCAAAATTTTAAAGTATTATATCTTTATGAAAAATCAGGCAGATAAAGTTGCTGCTTTTTAAAAGAATGAATTAACTTATGAAAAATATTTTGTACTATAAAAATCAAAAAAGTCCTGTATGAAATAATTGCAACATAACGAGAAATGCTTTTATTTAAGAAGTAATAAATTTGCTTGAATTGTTTGAAAATTTAAGGTTATGAAATTAAAATTTGTTTTTCTTTAAGAATTGAAATTTGTCGCCCTGAAAAGGACGGTTTATATACAAATGTTTGAAGGCACATAAGTGTTAAATTTATGCTTTCTTTGATTCTGTCTTCTTTGGCAACAAGACAGCTTGGATGTTTGGCAAGACTCCACCTTGTGCGATTGTGACTCCTGATAAGAGTTTGTTCAATTCTTCGTCATTACGAATGGCCAATTGCAAGTGACGTGGGATGATTCTTGTCTTTTTGTTGTCACGAGCTGCATTTCCTGCTAATTCAAGAACTTCAGCAGCCAAGTATTCCATAACAGCAGCTAAATATACTGGAGCTCCAGCACCAACACGTTCAGCATAATTTCCTTTACGAAGAAGACGATGGATACGACCGACTGGAAATTGTAATCCAGCACGGTTTGAACGTGACTTTGCCTTTGCCTTAACTTTGCCTCCTTTACCACGGCCTGACATTTTTTCGATAGTTTATTTGCTTTGTTTTTAGAACAAGAGAATGTTTAAGAACCAAGGATGATTCGATACTGAGTTGAATGTACAAAAATGTGCAGGTATTTATACAAAAATATTGAGCGGGAAAAATGATGGGCGTGGCTTATGCTACATGGTGAGAGAAAATGTATAAAAAGAGAGCAGAAATTATGAGTAGTCATCAGTTGTATTCTGAATTTTATTCAAAACACATCGTATTTAAAAAAAAATGGCACCACCAAAAACAAGCGGAAAAGCTGCAAAGAAAGCTGGAAAGGCACAAAAAGCAATCTCAAAGGATGACAAGAAAAAGAGACGTCATAAGCGTAAAGAATCATACGCAATCTACATCTTCAAAGTCTTGAAACAAGTTCACCCAGACACTGGTATCTCATCAAAAGCCATGAGCATCATGAACAGTTTTGTCAATGACATCTTTGAACGTATTGCTGCTGAAGCCTCACGATTGGCACACTACAACAAACGATCAACAATCACAAGTCGCGAGATCCAAACTGCTGTTCGTTTACTCTTGCCTGGTGAATTGGCCAAGCACGCTGTTTCAGAAGGAACAAAAGCCGTCACCAAATACACATCATCAAAGTAAATTGCTTTCAATGCTGCATTTCAAAAAATCATAAATGGTCTTTTTCAAGACCGCAAAATAATTTATGAAAAAGAGAAAGATTTTTTATCAAATGAGACTTACTTACTTATTTAATAAATATTATAGGAACTTTATCTGAATTTCAGAATAAAAACAAAAACCTTTATTAACTAATCTATAAATTTTAAAATAAATTTAGCTAATTGTAATAAAAATAAAATTCTCACAATTTAATTATTTTAAGAATAAAATATGCCTACTGAGACTTGTTGATTGCTTTTTCTAGACGTTAGAATTCTACAAAGAAAGATTTTCTTTGTCCTTAGTATTTTTTGTAAGACGTACTTTCAATGCATGGCTATTTTTTAAATTAAATATTTGATGAGAACTAGTTGATACTTTTACGAAATTAAGCTAAATTAACTTTACTTGCTGAACAAAATAAAAAATTTTAACAAAAGAGCATTTTGAACTGAATTTAGAAATGAAAAAATTTCCTCACTTATTTTATACAAACTTTATCAACCATTGAGACTGTCAATTTGTATGACGAAATTTAAAATTTAATTTAGTTAAGTTCAAAACTTTTAATTAATCAAAAATTAATTTAATTTCAATAAATTAACAAATTTCTATGATTTGGTATTTAAAATAATATCCTAGATTGTGTGTTAGTCAAAGTTAAACTAATCAAATTTTATCGCATAATTTTTCATTCATTGCGTGCTTAATGTAATATTGTTTGATACTTTTTTTAGTTAACTTAATTAACATTTTGAGATATTAAACTTAATTTCTCAAATCTATAATAATTAAGCTTTCATTGAGTCAAAGTTTGATTGAAATATCTTATTCGGTTCAAAAGTTATTGAAGATTAATTAAGAAAAATTCAAAAAAAATTCATAAATTTTGAGTTTCATAGCTTTTTTCTTACCTTAATTAAAATAATTAAGAAATTCTAAAATCATCATTTGAAAGATTTTTCATTACAAAATAAGTTTCCAAAATAATTTTGAGGTAATTAATGAAAGTTTGTGATATAATTTACAATTTTTGAGATCGACGCAGAAGTTTGCGAGGGAAAAAATTCAAACTAAAATTTGGCGCGAGGCTTCGTTTCCATTCACATATCATAGCTAAAGGACCCTCACATTTCTCTCATTCTCATAATATTTTCAGTTTGAAAATTGTTTTTACGGAAGTAAATCAAGAAATAAAAAAATTAAATAAATTTAAAATGTCTGACCCAGCACCAGAAGTCGCTCCAGCAGCTCCAGTTGCCTCACCAGCAAAGGAAAAGAAGGAGAAAAAACCAAAATCTGACAAGCCAAAGAAACCAAAGGCACCAAAAACTCATCCACCAGTCAGTGATATGGTTATCAATGCCGTTAAGACATTGAAGGAACGAGGTGGCTCATCATTACAAGCAATCAAGAAATTCCTTGTTGCTCAATACAAAGTTGATACCGATAAATTGTCACCATTTATCAAGAAATTCTTGAAATCAGCAGTTGAAAAGGGACAATTATTGCAAACAAAAGGCAAAGGAGCATCAGGATCATTCAAACTGCCAGCAGCAGCCAAGAAGGAAAAGGTTGTAAAGAAGGTTGCCAAGAAGGTTACTGAAAAGAAACCAAAGAAGGCAGCAGCTGCCAAGCCAAAGAAGGCTGGTGAGAAGAAAGTCAAAAAGACAGTTGCCAAGAAACCAAAAGCCACAACAGCTACAAAAGTCAAGAAGCCAGTTGCAAAGACCACAAAAAAACCAGCAGCAGCAAAGCCAGCAGCCAAAAAGGCAGCACCAAAGGTTAAAGCTGCACCAAAACCAAAAGTTGCCAAGCCTAAGAAGGAAGCAAAGCCAAAGAAGGCAGCAGCACCAAAAGCAAAGAAGCCAGCAGCAGAGAAGAAGCCAAAAGCTGCCAAGAAACCAGCAGCAGCAAAGAAAGCATAAAGCATATGAAAATTGATCATCATAGCTGATATTCAGCAAATACCTTAAAATAGTCCTTTTCAGGACTACAAAATCTAATTCAAAAAAGAAAAATTAAATTTTTTATAACAAATTCTACATAGTTTAAATTGATTTTTTTAGTTTTATTAAATAAATAAAGATTCTGTGATAATATTGCCTCTAAAAATATTTCTAACAAGGTTATTTTATCATTTATAGTTTTATACATTTACCCGCTACACTCGTTCTTAAAAATCAAGAAGTAATTTATCAATATTATTTTTGGCGCCATTTTAAATTCCACCGAAGCGTCATTTGGTTATACTTGGATGTGTAAGACAGACTTTAAAGAGGGTTAAGAAGAAAATATTAACAATATTAAGGGAAACTAAAACAAATAAAAATTTTAAAGGGAAATTGTAAAAGTACATAATTTAGTATTACATAATTAGAGCTGAGATCATAAAATTGACAAAAAATTTTCTTCTTTTAATTTCAATATTTTTGGTGGTCTTGAAAAAGACCGTTCAAATGATAAATGAATGATGTCGATGTTAAATAAATTTAAGCACGTTCACCACGGATACGACGAGCAAGTTGGATATCTTTTGGCATAATTGTAACACGCTTGGCATGGATGGCGCACAAGTTTGTGTCTTCGAATAATCCAACAAGATAAGCTTCAGATGCTTCTTGTAAAGCCATAACTGCTGATGATTGGAAACGCAAGTCAGTCTTGAAATCTTGAGCGATTTCACGAACAAGACGTTGGAATGGCAATTTGCGGATCAACAATTCAGTTGATTTTTGGTAACGACGAATTTCACGAAGAGCAACTGTACCTGGACGATAACGATGTGGCTTCTTAACTCCTCCAGTTGCTGGTGCTGATTTACGTGCAGCTTTTGTTGCCAATTGTTTACGTGGTGCCTTTCCACCAGTTGATTTACGAGCTGTTTGCTTGGTACGGGCCATTTTTGATGCTTTGAGTTTTCTATTTGAAATACAAACGAGAAATGATGTGGAAGCAAGAAATGTGTCCCCTATTTATATTATTTTTTGGCGGGAACTTATGGTTTTGTGGAAGGGAGAGAAAAATTCAGGGGAAATGAGAGTACGTGGAGGAACTATTAAATATCTTTCAATTAATTAAACTACAAGTTTCTGAATTATTTTCAAATTAATTAAATAAGTTTTATGCTGAATATTCAGGCAAATTAGATCCTTAAACTTTCCCAAAAGAGTAGAAATGGCGCCAAAATTTTGAGAGAGGGGAAGAAGAGAAAATTATATATAAAGAGAGTGAATTTCATGAATCAGCATCATTCAAGTTTTACCATTTCTCGTGTAAAGAAGTAAAAAAACTAAATTAAAAATACAAAATGACTGGACGAGGCAAAGGAGGAAAAGGTTTAGGAAAAGGAGGTGCAAAGCGTCATCGTAAAGTTCTTCGTGATAACATCCAAGGAATCACAAAGCCAGCTATTCGTCGTTTGGCTCGTCGTGGTGGTGTCAAACGTATCTCAGGCTTAATCTATGAAGAAACTCGTGGTGTCTTGAAAGTTTTCTTGGAAAATGTCATCCGTGATGCAGTCACATACACTGAACACGCCAAGAGAAAGACAGTTACAGCTATGGATGTTGTCTATGCATTGAAACGCCAAGGACGTACTCTCTACGGTTTCGGAGGTTAAACTTCCTAATTATCTACATCAACTTACATTAAATGGTCTTTTTCAAGACCGCAAATTAAATTTTGAAAGAAAATTATTTTTAACATACCATGACAAAGAATTTTGTATGAGGTTAGTTAATGGTAGAATTTTAATTAAATTTTTCGCCAATTATTATTATTATTATTATTTATGTTTATTACTTTAAACATATTCGTAACTTGTTTTTATTACAACGTGCTGAAAATATTAAAGCTTGATACTATGCTTTCAGACCATTTAATTTTGAGAGAGTTGAAAATACATGCAAACGCTTCCTTTTCTTTTTGAATGTTGTTTATATTTATGCAGACTGTTCTTCATTAAAATTGCGACTTTTTCTTAATTTTCTATTGTCCATATGTCAATTTGTCATGTATTTATGAATTAGTATTTTGTTAAGTTTAATTATTTAAGTTTTTTTTCTTTATATAATATACATACATTTTCATATCATTAATGCAATAAACCATTCAATCAATAATTTTGCATCGTGAAATGCACTGTATTTGAAAATTTTTCTAAAAACTTTATAACTTGAATTCGCAGATTTTATTGTCTTTCCGTTTTTGTTCCTACCTTCTACCTCCTTGCTTCTTCTTTTTTTTAAAGATACACTGCGAATCTTTTACTGTTTGTTTCTTCAATGTTTTTATTAGTCTTGGTTTATCTTTCAAATTGTTCGGATCAGTGTTAATTGTTTGTGGCAATGTTGACTTTAAAAGAAGGAAGAATTCAAAAAATATTTGCAAAAATATTAAAATCATCGTTTTGTCGGAATGAAAGTGATTTAAATTATGGTAGGTAGCTTGTTGTCGAATGAATATTAAATTAAATTTACTTAAGAATCAGCGAAATTTTTACTGTTGCCAAAAATTTAATTCGCAAAAGAGTTGACTCCAAAAACCTGTTTTACTTACTTTTTTGCGAATTCCCTTTTCATCTTAATTCGTTCAACAGTTCAAAGGCAGAAAAAGTTTAATATTCATGTTGACTCATCCAAATGGCATTTCCGGAAATTGTGCTGCTTCTATGGCAGCACAGGTTATGTTATTAATGTATTTATGGATGCAAAAATTAATTAAATTGCAACCCTTACTGAAGAAAAGTTACTTTTCTATTTCTCCAAATTTGATCAAAATGGATCAAAATTAATTCAAATTAATATCTATGTTTGCTTAAAGTTGTTTTTTGTAAACAAAAAAATCAAAATTTACATTTCTAGCATCTCAACAAGAACAGCAATCAGTGCAAATCAACAATCATGTTTCTATTCAAATGCAAGAAATTCCCAAGGAAATAAAACAAATTGAGCTTAATATTGCTGATCTTCAAATTATCGAAATTGTTTTAAATTCAAATCAAATCAATGAAGAAATTCAGAATAAGGAGACAATTTTAGTTGTCAAAATTTCAATTGAAAATTCGTTTGAGCCTTTAGAAAAAACTCATGTTCGGAATTTAAGCAACAAATTTGCTAGTAAAAGTGTCGTTATTTTCTTGACATCCAAAAAGAACAACAACTACTTGATTTACTGGAAATCAAAAGACATCAAAGACTTTCTTTTTCTTGATTTTTACTTTTTTGAGGAGTCTGATGATACCACTGAGAATATTTTTGATTTCATCGTTAAGTTTCTAGCTAAATCTTTAAGCAATGACAAGTTAGGTAAGTTACTCACCTCATTTTTATAAGGAATAGTTTCCTAAAATTTCTTGAATTTTAACCAGGATTATGTAAGAATTGGGCAAAATTTTCAAGCAAAAATGTCGTTGGCGTTGATCTTTTAGCTGATTGCTTAGATCACAATTTACTAATGATTGCTGCTGAGACTGGAAATTCTGAAATTGTCAAAACTTTTCTCAATTTCGGAGCTAAAACCACAGCTGATGATGGAGTTAGTGCTCAAGATTTATCATGGATGAATCGTCATTCTGATGTACTTCTTGTCTTAGCTCAAGCTAATTTACCATATCCCAATGGAATCGACATTAACCAACTTTCAGATGAATTCAAAAAATTTTATAACAAAACAGAAAAACTTCATGATGCAATTATCAACAAAAATGAAGAGAAAGTTAAACAAATTCTGAGTTGTGGAGATCGATTAGAATTTTACTTCGATTTGTTTAACAAATCAGCTGCTAATGTCGCAATAGAAGCAAAAGCATTCAATATTTATGAAATTCTTATGATTAATGGAATTTTCTTAGCACCTCATGAATGTCAAAAGGGAGCTTTTGAAGGATTAAATTATTCAGAACAAGAAGTAGTTAGACGAATTCACAAAAAACATTCAAAGGAACTAGTTGACAAACACATCTATACATTAATGCAAAACTCTTCAATCGCACATGACGTGTCTGGAATTCAAGAAAAACAGAAGCTTGTTGCTGAAACTTACAAATATTTATCACAAAATCCTCAACTCAACATAATTCTTCAAATTGTTGCAGCAAAAAAGAATTTCAAAATAATTTTTGATTTTAATCGTAATGCTGTAAATATAACTGATCCAACATCATCTGACAGTACATTGGGTGTATTTTATTTTGAAGGAACAATTTACGTTGGTGCAAAACAGCTTCTTGATGAGTCAAGGAAAAATATTGCAATTGGAACTTTAGCACATGAACTATGTCACTACGCAATGTATTTGGTTTATGGCAATCAATCAAAACCTTACAAAAATAAAGACAAGAAGGCAAAAGAAGAATTCGAAAAAATTGTTGAGAAATGTAAAAATAACAGTGGTAAAGACAAAAATGTAGATGTGGTTTTTAAACGATATCCAGCTAGTCAACATCATTCTGAGTTGATAGTCCGTCCTGCAGAATTGATCGCAATGCATTTGGATCAACCTGAAAAGCTTACTCAAATTAGCCAAAATTTTCCAGAATTGTTTAATTTTTTCAATAGAATTACGGAACATATGAAAACATATTTGCAGAATATTGAAAAAATTCATCAGAAACAAGAACCTAAAAGACATTTGAGCATTTTAAAATTTCTTAGCTTTATAGCTTTAGTTTTAATAACTTTTAAAATACCAATTTTTAAAGCAAAATTTGATGAAGTTTTCATTGATTTTATATCCCCACAAAAACTGAATACCACAAATGATATTATTTTATACAACTCTAACTTATCTACCTCGTATAAATATAATGACGAATTAATCAAATTTAAAATTAAAAATTTAAATGAAAATGAATTAAAATTTTATCAAAAAAGTGCAATAATTGCATTAAACTTTATTAATGTTCCCAAATTAAGCATCTTTCGTGAAGTAACTTTAAATGCTGATGAATATGAAAAAATTCTCAAAAATAATATTATATACAGGAGCAAAAAAGATAGCAAGCTTAAATTTGTTCATACAATTCTTAACGACTATTTTCTTGCAAAATATTTCATTGAAAATATTTACGAATATGATGATAAGCTGGAAAATAACGAAGCAGTTTTGAGACTTCAAACATTTTTTAATGCATTTTTGAGAATCGATAGCATGACCAATGTATGGAAATTCATTATTGAATATATCGACGATCCAAGTAGTTTGAAGACAAAAAAATTTCATCCACAATTTTCTCAACTTTTAAAGACAAAATTTAAGAAAATTTTCTTTGATTTCTTAAGCACGAAAAATCCAGAAGTTTTTGATTTCCTTCTGAAATTCTTTAGCAAAGATTATGAAGTTTTTACTGAAATGCTTCATGTCAATAAATCAGAAACAGTTTGTACAGCATCATTCAATCCAATTTATCATCCAAATCATGTCCATTGCGATCAAATCAGCATTATTGTTAGAAAATATTTGACAGATCAAGATTATGATCAGTTTATTAAAGGATCCAACCAAAAAGGAATAATATACTTTGGTATGATTTATTACAATGAATTAAATATAACCAAACTACATGATGAATATGTGATCAAAGATTTGAAGATTAATGAAACATTTATTTCTGAATTTTTGAAACAAAATGGAAGTATTTTATCAGATCCTGAAAAAACTGAACTTTTAATTGCACTCACAAATCCTGAACTTCATTCTTTATCTTCTCTAAATTATGATAATTTGTGGACGAGATATAAATATTTGCTAACAAAAGAAGCTTCAAAAAGGGCAATTGGTAATGCATTTTTAAAATATTTAAAGTCATTTTACTTTTCACAATCAACAGAAATTGAAAACTTTTTAGTTAATTTAATGAAAATTGCTGAAAGTATTTTAAACAGTTCGGAAATTTGTGATGTGATTTTAACTGAAAATCTTCTTCATCGAGCCACATTTCATAAGTTTACTTTAGAAAAAATGTGGAGTTTCTTCTTAAATTGCTCAACCTTAGACCAACAAAAGGAACTATTATTAAGATCTGATCAATCTGGATTATTTTATTACTACAATGAAAAAGGATATTTAAGCTTCATTTATGATTCATCTAATTTAAATATTTTTCATTTGAGTCTTATCTATTCTTACAAAACAAAACTTAATTCATTCAATTTTGCAAAGGAACTTTATCAAAATTATTTCAATGAAATTGAATTGAAAGAAATGCTTCTAAATTCTTCACACTTTATGCTTTATGTTTTGAATTTTACTGATGAGCTTACCTGTGATCAATTTTTAATTTATTTAAGAAACTTTTTTGTCCCAAAAGAAGAATTATTGAACTTGTTTTTGAAGGAAAAAATAAAACCAACAAATTGGGATATTATGGAGTATTTTAAAGAATTAGGATTAAATTCTAATTTATGCCTTCATAAAGTGATATCATCGAATAATGATAAATTTAAATGGCAACAACATGTTACAGCAATAATGATTTAATATAACAAAATTTTGTAGAATTCAAAGGAATAAAAATAAAAAATTTGTTCATTTGATAAAAATCTTTCTCTTTTTCATAAAATATTTTGCGGTCTTGAAAAAGACCATTTATGATTTTTTGAAATACAGCATTGAAAGCAATTTACTTTGATGATGTGTATTTGGTGACGGCTTTTGTTCCTTCTGAAACAGCGTGCTTGGCTAATTCACCAGGCAAGAGTAAACGAACAGCAGTTTGGATCTCGCGACTTGTGATTGTTGATCGTTTGTTGTAGTGAGCCAATCGTGAAGCTTCAGCAGCAATACGTTCAAAGATGTCATTGACAAAACTGTTCATGATGCTCATGGCTTTTGATGAGATACCAGTATCTGGATGAACTTGTTTCAAGACTTTGAAGATGTAGATTGCATATGATTCTTTACGCTTATGACGTCTCTTTTTCTTGTCATCCTTTGAGATTGCTTTTTGTGCCTTTCCAGCTTTCTTTGCAGCTTTTCCGCTTGTTTTTGGTGGTGCCATTTTTTTAAATACGATGTGTTTTGAATAAAATTCAGAATACAACTGATGACTCCTCATAATTTCTGCTCTGCTTTTATACATTTTCTCTCACCATGTAGCATAAGCCACGCCCATCATTTTTCCCGCTCAATATTTTTGTATAAATACCTGCACATTTTTGTACATCCAATTCAGTATCGAATCATCTTTGGTTCTTAAACATTCTCTTGTTCTAAAAACAAAGCAAATAAACTATCGAAAAAATGTCAGGCCGTGGTAAAGGAGGCAAAGTTAAAGCAAAGGCAAAGTCACGTTCAAACCGTGCTGGATTACAATTCCCAGTCGGTCGTATCCATCGTCTTCTCCGTAAAGGAAACTATGCTGAACGTGTTGGTGCTGGAGCTCCAGTATATTTAGCTGCTGTTATGGAATATTTGGCTGCTGAAGTTCTTGAATTAGCAGGAAATGCAGCTCGTGACAACAAAAAGACAAGAATCATCCCACGTCACTTGCAATTGGCCATCCGTAATGACGAAGAATTGAACAAACTCTTATCAGGAGTCACAATCGCTCAAGGTGGTGTCTTGCCAAACATCCAAGCTGTCTTGTTGCCAAAGAAGACAGAATCAAAGAAAGCATAAATTTAACACTTATGTGCCTTCAAACATTTGTATATAAACCGTCCTTTTCAGGGCGACAAATTTTAATTCTTAAAGAAAAACAAATTTTAATTTCATAACCTTAAACTTTTCATACAATTCAAGCAAATTTATTACTTCTCAAATAAAAGCATTTCTTGTTATGTTGCAATTATTTCATACAGGACTTTTTTGATTTTTATAGTACAAAATATTTTTCATAAGTTAATTCATTCTTTTAAAAATCAGCAACTTTATCTGCCTGATTTTTCATAAAGATATAATACTTTAAAATTTTGAGAGTGAGAAGCTTAGAATTTAATTAAACTCCACAAGAATTTAAGATACAGTAAATTCAATTTTTTTTTAAATTAATTAAAATTTTAAACTAGATATTCAAAACAGAACTTTAACGAATTTTATGAAATCATAAGATTTAAACTAAGCAAAAAGTTCGCTTACGAGGAAAAATCAAAAAGGTTCTTAATATTTATTTAGACAATTTATAGAAAAATAATTAAAATTCAGGTACACAAAATGAGAAACTTTTATTTATTCTTTAAAAAATAATTAAAATTTTAGATCAAGTAAAAATTAATAAAACTGAAATAAGTAAAAATAATTTTCTTTTAAAATTTAATTTGCGGTCTTGAAAAAGACCATTTAATGTAAGTTGGTGTAGATATTTAGGAAATTTAACCTCCAAAACCATAGAGAGTACGTCCTTGGCGTTTCAATGCATAGACAACATCCATAGCTGTGACTGTCTTTCTCTTGGCGTGTTCAGTGTATGTGACTGCATCACGGATGACATTTTCCAAGAAAACTTTCAAGACACCACGAGTTTCTTCATAGATTAAACCTGAAATACGTTTGACACCACCACGACGAGCCAAACGGCGAATAGCTGGCTTTGTAATTCCTTGGATGTTATCACGAAGAACTTTACGATGACGCTTTGCACCTCCTTTTCCTAAACCTTTTCCTCCTTTGCCTCGTCCAGTCATTTTGTGTTATTAATTTAGTTTTTTTTACTTCTTTACACGAGAAATGGTAAAACTTGAATGATGCTGATTCATGAAATTCACTCTCTTTATATACAGTTTTCTCTTCTTCCCCTCTTTCAAAATTTTGGCGCCATTTCACTCTTTTGGGAAAGTATTAAGAATTTAATTTGCCTGAATATTCAGTACTAAAACTTATTTAATCTATTTGAAAATAATTCAGAAACTTGCAAGTTTCTACATGTAGTTTAATTAATTGAATGATATTTAATAGTTCCTCCACGTACTCTCATTTCTCCTGAATTTTTCTCTCCCTTCCACAAAACCATAAGTTCCCGCCAAAAAATAATATAAATAGGGGACACATTTCTTGCTTCCACATCATTTCTCGTTTGTATTTCAAATAGAAAACTCAAAGCATCAAAAATGGCCCGTACCAAGCAAACAGCTCGTAAATCAACTGGTGGAAAAGCACCACGTAAACAATTGGCAACAAAAGCTGCACGTAAATCAGCACCAGCAACTGGAGGAGTTAAGAAGCCACATCGTTATCGTCCAGGTACAGTTGCTCTTCGTGAAATTCGTCGTTACCAAAAATCAACTGAATTGTTGATCCGCAAATTGCCATTCCAACGTCTTGTTCGTGAAATCGCTCAAGATTTCAAGACTGACTTGCGTTTCCAATCATCAGCTGTTATGGCTTTGCAAGAAGCATCTGAAGCTTATCTTGTTGGATTATTCGAAGACACAAACTTGTGCGCCATCCATGCCAAGCGTGTTACAATTATGCCAAAAGATATCCAACTTGCTCGTCGTATCCGTGGTGAACGTGCTTAAATTTATTTAGCATCGACATCATTCATTTATCGTTCGAACGGTCTTTTTCAAGACCACCAAAAATATTGAAATGAAAAGAAAGAAATTTTTAATCAAATTAACGACGTTTTTGAATATTTTAATTAAAAACCTATTTTTTAATTACATGTTCTCTATTTTTTGTGATGCAGCTAAAAAAATTCGAAGAGAGAAGAGAATATGTTGAAAAATTTTCTCTCTCTTGTTGCAATTTTTCGCATTTCAATTCTCTTGATCTTCATTTTTGTGCAGTTAACAACTTAAATGATCTTAAACATTGAACAAATTTTATGGAATTTTTGAAACATTGGAAAGAAAGAGTAAGTTACCTCTTAAAATGCATTTTTAAGAGAACTCATCTTGCAGCTTCCAATAAATTCAGTGGAATTAATCATGAATTTATACGAGTTTGCAAACGCTAACAAAAAATTTATTCGCCTGAAAATTATGCTAGCTTTATGAAAAAATAAATTTTTTCGCTTAAAAAATTTTTAGCATCTTATTACTCTCATCAGTCTATTATTCTTTAAAAAACTTTGAACATTTAAAATTCATCAAAATAAAAAAAAAATTATTTATTTTTTAAATTGACATCTTTTTTAACTTTAAAATAAATTATTTAAATTATTATTAATGCCAATCATAAGATCATTTAAGTGTTTAGGAAAAATAAAATCGTAAATCATGGCATAAGCCTTTGTCATATTATAACTTCCAATCTTTTTCTCTTTAACTTTAATTAAATTCAAGCTCAACATTTTAAAATTAAAACATTAAAAATTTACATTTCCTAATTGATAATTTTTTCCTTAATGTTCATAGGGATGTTCATGGTAATGTAGTCCCTTTACCAAAGAATTCTTTACTGAATTAGCACAGCTGTCTTAATTATTTTCATCACATGTGATAATTCATAATTATTCAAGATATTGAATATGCAGCAAATTGAACAAAATAATGCAGAAGCGCAAAGAAAAAATATTAAAATTTACATATGCACACAAAAATCTCATAATAAAGTTTCTGCCACAAGGCATGTAAGAATGATTTTGCGTAATTTTTAATTGCAAATTGCAAACTTGTTTGCACTGTAGAATATTTCAACAAAATTGAGATTTTAGTGATTCTTGAAATGCTGAAAGGGTTTAAGATCGATGAGTAAATATAGTATGTATATATTAATAAATGTGATCATGATACTGATGGTAATGATAATCTTTATGACAATGATACTGATATAATCTTTACAATTCAAAGGTTTTGTAAATTAAACTAGCCTTGAATGATAAGACTTCGAAATGAAAATCCTGAAATATGCAATTAAAAATCATTAAAAATTGTTACAAGAATGATTTTAAAATTATTTTTAAATTCCTCACTTAACTATATCATAAACTTCACAGCTGCTTTTTTTGGCATCTGGTAAAAAAAATTAATTTTAAAGGGGATATGACCCCTATTTAAAAACATTTTTTCTCCACAAACTGCATTTCATTTGAAATTTTTTCCACTGCAATAACGAAGCTTCAAACTAATTCTGAAATGCAGTATGATTAAAAAGTTGTATATTCATATGATATTGCCTCTAATATGATGTCTCGTATGAGTATTATGTTCATTAAGTCCTTAATGATCGACTATTAATATCATTATCATAAGAATCAATATTAGCAATTATTATTGATTTTATTCTCTAGTAAAAGTTGATCCTAGCATAAAAATAACATGATAAAAAAGGAAAACATAAAGATGGATGACAAGAAATTATCCACATGTATCACAATATATAAATACAAACTGAAAACATTCATTAATTAAATTAATCCAATTAACATGAAGTAAAACAACATAAATGATCTAATGATGCTAATTCATCAATATCATGAGAGCATTAAAATCGAATCAATTCCACAAATAAGAATTAATATTAGAAACAGTAGTTGTGGCTCGTAGAGATAACCTTTAGCTTCTTTAATTGTGCATTTGCATGCAAATTGAATTTCTTCATGCATCTCGCGTGATTTCACTTGCTGTTCTGAGATTTTTTATTACTTTAAATGTTGTTGGTTCCAACACATTGAATAAGTCTCAAGACATAAAAGAGCTTTAAAGATGTATAAGGACCAACTCAATACAGCCACAAAATCACAAATGTATTAAATCTCAGTCATTGCTTATGCATGCAGCAGTTGTAATCAAATCTTGGTAAGAAGAAGGTCAATATTGCGCGTGCCTTCTTGATCTTATTTCATTTCTCATTTTACATTTATTTTCTTTATTTCTTTACGTCTAAATTGCACCACCAACATGATTAATTTCCCCTCACTAGAGTTAAATTTCTTTACATCTTTTGAATCTTATCTGTGGAACAACTTCTTTTGCTTTTTTTTATTCGTGCTTTATTTATTAATATACATATATTGTGAATTGAGATGAAAGGAAAAGTGAATAATGAAGTTGCAGGTGAATTATAGCAACAACATAATTTTCCTTTCTGCATGCCTCTTTCTTTCTTTTTCAGATCTTACTATGAACTAATGCCTCGAAGAATGTCTATTTTTGAAAGATTCAAGACATTTAAGTAATTAAATCTGTTTGTCTAACTTATTAAGTTACAGACTGTGTCGACTAGAAAATTATCACTTCAATAGAATAAAATTATGTTGATTTTTTTCTTGAGAATTTTTTATCTTTAATTTTATGTAATTACTGGTTGGTCTCGAGAGTGAAGACGATGTTGTGTCTGTATCTGTAAATTATTTTTTTTAATTAGCCTTAATTTTTATGTGGTTGAAATCCTTAATAACTTTGCAAAAAAGTGTATTTTGCAACTAAAATCTTTAATTTTCAAAAATTGAGGAAAACATGGTGAGTGTTATGGATTTGTGACTTCTATCAAAATACTAAATAAATATTAAAGCAGTGTATCTTCTTTTTACGTTAAAAAATTTTATTTCCAAACATACTTAAACCTAACGGTCTCGAAAAAATCAATGTGTGTCTCTACTAAAATTTTGTGTCCAAACTTGTCAGACGCATTCACATTTTTTACTTTAAAACAGCCAGTGTGCGGCAATTTTTTCACCGAAATCATGTTTTTATTAATTTGTTGATTCTCATCACAAGTTTTAAATTCTCAAATTTAAATTTTGAAATTTTATTGAATTTACTCCATAATTATTCAAGTTAACCCCAAATATTCCTCAAAATTCATCAACTTATCGACCTACAACCTGCCATCAAAAAATTCAAGTCAGTTTCCCACGCATGACAAAATCCAGTCGCATGCACACCAAGACAGAATAATCGAACTAAAACTTTCTTCCTTGATGTCTCATTATATCAGATTTATTCGCGGAATGAAGTGCTATTTAATCAATTAAAGGAACTACAAAGTGAAATAACGTGATAATAAAGAGATTAAAAATAATTACAAATTGATAACATTGTGCAAAGTGCTGTAATAATTGAAAATAAATTATTTGTTTCTATTTATCAAAAAGGAAAAAAAAGAGAAGAAAAAAAAAAATATTGAGAGTAAAGTTTTGTATGTGCAGTGTTCGGAAGGAAGCAGAAAGAAGAGCAAAAAATTCTAAGAATTGGAAAATTCAAAATAAGGAATAAAATATCATCTTTATGGATTATCATAACTCAGTGACAGTGATCAGTGAATTATATATTGTGAATATAAGCTATTAATACCGTAAGTTATTTTCTCATTTGCCGGAATTTTTATAAAAAATTTCTTTCATCAACAAATAATATTTCGTACAAAACAAAACAAAATATTCAAGTCAAAATGACGAAATTCAATTCTAAATTGTCATAATGTCCTTTTTAAATTCCATGTGTGAATCTCCAATCCAGGTGAAATTTTTTTATTGTTATTATTTAAATTGAACGATCCATTAGAAACATTCATTTATTTTTTTTTTCGCGTGGGCACACAAGATTTTATATATATTTTTTATATTTTATGTTTTCATGTCTTATGATCGAAAAAAAAGAAAAATAAAAAAATCGGTGCGAACAACAAGCACAGAAGAGAGCAGAGCAGAGTGTGTATAGTTTGTATATTATTATTTTTCTTCATCCTCTTCTTCTTCATCATACTTTTTTTTTGCTTTTGTAACATAACACAACAGATATGAAAGAAGAAGGTCTGCGATGTGGGATGAAGAAGAAGAACATAAGAATTAAAGAAGAAGCAAGGGAATGCGTAAGAAATGCCAAAAAAATATAACAGGAGAGAACAAGCAATAACAACAAAAAATGTATAAAATTGCCCATTGTTTGACTCCAATTCCTATAGATTTATAAGACATTATTGCCTTTTTTGGGGACGAGTTTGTAAATGACGTATGTCAAAAAATTAGATATTTCATACCTGTCTTAGCTCAATTTTATTGTGTGACATCAAATTTTTGTAGCAAGAATCAATATTTTGAAAGAAAAATCAAAGTTTACCACCATAATTCGGAAACCAGGTTCAAAAAGCTGCCAAATTTGAGAATTTATTCCAAAAATAACTATATTTTACCGTCAAAATATCCAATTAATACACCTCAGTATTTGCCTTAACAAACCATATATTAAAAAAAATGAACATCATTTACAAACAACTCCCTTATCCCTGAGACTCTGTTGGTCGCTTCGCTCTTCTCTTTTCTGTCTCACCGTGTCTTTTTTTGCCTGTATAAGCAGAACTATGACAAAATAGCAATTTTAACAATATGAAATATTGCCCATTGTTGTCATTGCTATGTTGCGTAGTTTTTTTTTTCGGCATGGTTGATAAGGAAACACGTACACATTCACGCAAGAAATAAAAAACGTTTATGCCACTAAAAAAAAGAATATCCAATTGATTCCATTTAAAAAGAGGGAAAAAAATTTTTATTGACAAAAATATGCAAATAAATCAATCATTTCAATCTCTTTGTAAATACCAATGAAGCTTTTATTACTTTTTTAAAAAAGAGAATGGGATATAAAAGTTAAAGTTACAGGCTAAAAAAGCCAAAGCATAGCAAAAAAAATTGTATATATTTCATGTGTATGTCAAGCACTTGCGTTTTACTGTTATTTCTGTACATATATCAAGCGTCAAAGTCAACCATCGTGTGTGAGGGTGGCAAAGAGAGAGAAAGAAAAAATGATAAAAGATAGCAATTTACCGATTCAATTTAAGCATTCCACTTCTTTCTTTTCACGGGTAATTCCATGAACATTTATGTGTGCACAGTGCAAAAGCTACATATGCGGAAAAAAAGTAGAGCACAAAATGAAAGAAGAATTATGTTGACGATGATTGAGTACTTTGCCGTGTATTGACAGACTAATAAAAAACAAATTTGATATGTATTTATCATGTGGGTGTAAAATTTTTTTTTCTTTCTCTCTAAAACCTGTCAATAATTGTGAAAAATCATGATTGATTCACGAAGCTGAGCTTTTTTGTATTGACATTTTTTTTTCATGTAAATTGAGGATGTCCATCTGGTTGTTATCAACTAATGTGTCATCAGAATTTTGAGAATACGCCTTTTAAATTGCGATAAATCGAGCATGAATGTTTCAAATTTTTTTAGAGATACTATGCATATGGAAACCCTGCTCAAGAAGCACTTTAATAAATTGACACACTTCCCCACAAGAATCCTACGTAATTTTAAAGATTAAACCTACACTGCCTGATATTTGTCAACATCGATTTTTCGCTCAGCTGTGAATAAGAGCATAAAGACAGACATTGATGATGATTATGAATTATTGGGGTGTTGGTATGGTGGAGTTCTCTTAAATTTTTTCGATTTCTGTTTATTTGTGGAAAAAAATTCAACATTTAAGGTATAAAATTTTCTTTCAAAATTCGTGAAAAATTTGCTATTTTTATCTCAAAAAGCTTATTCAAAGTTTGACTAAAATTTATGACAATAATTGCTTTCTTTACTTCTTCATTTCCATTCAGTAATTTATTCCTCGTTCAATTGCACAATTTCCGAAGAATCTTTTCCTTTCTTATTATATTCCTTTTTGGCTATCGAAGAAGCATATTGATTGATTTGATTTCATTGTGCTTTTATTTGTGTAACAACACATAATACATAGCAATTCTGTTTATTTACTCTGGACGTATTTCTTTTCCTTAGCCTTTTCCCCATTTGTCTTCATAAGGAATTATTCATGAAGTGTCTATAAAAAAATAAAAGAGCAAACGTAAGAAAAACATTATCGAGTTTATAATTGAAGTCGTACAAAAACATATATCGATATGTGTATTTATTACTTCCACGAAAAGATAATAGAAATAATAATACATAGGCATTATAATGCCTCTTTCAACGACATCCAATAAGGCGTCGATAAAAATAAATAAAAAAAAATATCTAAAGCAAATAAATTGAATTTAAAAAGGGGCAAAGTAAAGGTGATGTTAATGCGTTTAAGTCTTTACCGTAGGCACTACCTTCAATTTATTTATGCGCATGGGTTTCATTCATATCTTTATGTACAAATTGTGTCGTTTGTTGAGTTGGATGTTAAGGAGCTGATGATTTATTTTATAAAAAAAATATCTATAGAAATTTAAATCGTCTGTTGAACCAAACTTTGTCAATAAGCTGCTTGAGAACCCACATACCTAAAAAGGTTGAAAATTGGCAAAATATATTACACTTATGTAATGCATCAAATGCTCTTGACATTTTCATGAATAGTACTTAAGAATGTTGTACTATTGAGTAGAATTTTTGAGTATGTTGTAGCTTTGAGGTTCTTTTTGATGATTTGCATGCTTAAATGCTGTCTAAGATGTTGTCTTGATCTTAGATGCAAGATAAAATAATGCTTAAAGTTGTAGCTTTTAAAATCATAACAATCAAAATCATAAATAAATCGCTATGTTCAGCGACATATATTGCATAACCACGAATATCAACCAGTTTTTCCCAGCACACTCAACTCAAAAACATAAAAAACACATAAAACACTTAAGTTCTAATGACCTAGAAAACTTCATTCTCACATTTCAAAATTAAATTTCTCTCAAGCCACTAAATATTTACTTAATCATCCAGAACCATACTCGAACTATGATGCCAAAATAATCTAAACATTCCATGAGTCAGAACATAAAAACTTAACCAATAACCAAGCAGCAGTAAATTTAGTGCTGAAATGATTTTTCAATTTTAAACTTTTTACTGACACATAAATGACAGCTATAACTAAACATTTTCAATGAATTGTGAGAAAATCCAAATGAAAATTAGGAAAAAATTTTAACCTCAAAAATATATAGACTCAACTATTTAGTGATTGACAAGTGATTTTACCGATAATAAAATACATTTTCAACTTTGACGTTTCTCAAGAATTTCCTTAAAATTGTAAAGATTAAAGAAGATGATTTCCTCGGATTTCCGGTCAATTTTCAGTAATCGGAAGTTGCCTTTCCCAAATCATTTTGTATACAAAATTGATGAAAATCCTGTAAATTCTATGTTGTCTGTATATAAATATAAAGCAACATGTTATGTTCCACAAACAAACAATTGAAAATTTTAAGCATTAAGATGATGGAGAGAACAACTGTTGTACATGCTCTCGATTATCACACTCCCAAATATAAAATAATAAAAAAGGCAGGAAGGATGTTAACAAATGTAGCCTGTTGAAGAGCCAAAAAAGATTCTTGTTTTTCTTGGAAATTGTATATTGTATATAATAGAAACAGGAGTGGAAAGGAAGTTACTTTTATGAATGAATTGTTTTTCCTTGAAAATTGATTCTTTTGAAAATGTTTTGTTGCTTATTATGCTAATTGCTTAAGATGTAAAGTGCTTTATTGTTGATTTTTATGGGGAGGTGTTTGGAGGAGAAAATTGTAATTTTAGGTGGAAATTGAATTAAAGTAAAGTTTAAATTCAGTGATTATTGTATATTTTGTTATTTTACATCCGAATATTATAAATTGCAAAATAAGCATGACCCTCATTTCGCATCTTAAAACCATCAAGCTCAAATAATTATCAACCTTAAATCACTCAATAAAATGAAGCAATTTAATCAATCTGATTGCAATTAAATTCCATGAAAAGTAAGAACTTGAAACAAAAGAATTCTTAAGTCCAAAAAAAGTCATTTTAAAATGAAGTAATTTTAACATCCAATCAGACTTTTTCCCTTTTTTCCATTCTACAATCATTCGCGACAGTCAGTAGTTATAAAAAAGAATTCCATTGACTGCCACAGAACAAGATTGATAAAAAAATCATCATTCCATACATTCCATCATTTAAGAGATGATTGGCGGCAGTCGGCGAATGTTAACAAATCCGTCTTCATTTCAAAAGAATGTGTACATATATATTGTATATGACTGTCTACATCCCTATACATGTGTACATTCACACATGCTTTACAAACATCTGTTATGGAAACGGGATGGTTATAAAAATTGAGATATAATGTGATATATAAATAGATCCTCTTACAAATCTCTTTAATTTTTTTTTTGCTACTCGAAACGGAAGAATGAAATGTGAAGTAAAAATAAACTCACGAGTACGAAAATTCCATTAATTAAATTCCTTTTTACTTTTCATTCGCAGTAATGGAATTAAATTTCATTCATATATGGAAATAATTTTCATTTTCATACGAAATTTTTATGTATTAGACTTTTTGAGATTTTGTATTAGACGCGGAACTCAAAAAATAAACAAAGAAAATAATTTGCATTTGCGATGAGATGAAGTGTGGAAATAACAGCAAAGAACATCCTTCTAATGTCCATTAAATATTTTATTTATGACTCTTAATGCAATAAATATCTCACTAAATTCCACTTCTCGTCTTTCTTTCTAATTTAATGCTCATGATGTAATGCTCATCTCATCTCTTTTAGATTTAGGGATGGATATTTTTTTTCCTTTTTCTTTATTTTTTTGGATGCTCT
Source organism: Chironomus striatipennis (assembly GCA_026123125.1). Lineage (NCBI taxonomy): Eukaryota > Metazoa > Arthropoda > Insecta > Diptera > Chironomidae > Chironomus > Chironomus striatipennis. Next base: position 42,675,375 of record CM047392.1, on the reverse strand, counting down.
GCTTACAATTTTTCAAGTGTTTGTTGTTGCTTTTTAGTGCTCTGTCCACTCAATGTGCTATAATTTATGTTATCCAACTTCATCTTTATCCACTTCATCCTCTTCTACATATTCTCATTCTCATTCCAAATTCTGTTTCATTCTCGCCGATAACTGTCGCCCGTTGGCTCCAAAAAAGAAGAAAAATCAAAATAGCAACAAATAAAGCAAGACACAATAAAAATAACAACAACAAAAATAAATCGGAATGAGAAAAGATATCGAAAAGTATTTTTAAAGAAAATTTATGTGTTTTAAAAAGATTGCAAAGATTTTTTTTTGTGCTGATGATTGTTTTTAATTTTTGACCCGACGTTTAAATTTTGATTATGCTTTGATCTGAAATTTCAAATAATGAACAATGATAGCAAAATCAAGAAATCTTAGCATATTAAAAAATATAAAATTTTCCAAAATGCTCAATATAAAAAGATTTTTGAACCAAAAAAAAATTTGCAAAAAATTATGATGACAGAAATTTTCCAACAAATTGTGATCATCAAAAAATGTAATTTTTATTAAGTCAGTTTCCCCGCCATTTCTTACCATAAAAAGTTTTCAAATAACTTTTTATTGTACGAAAGAAATCTTAACTTACTCTTACAAAAAGAAAAGTATCTGCTTCATTTGTCGCTGCAAAGTAAAATGTGGATCAACAAGCAACTTGCAAACTTTTCTGTCAGTTTGATGAGCATGTAAAGTCCTTGTAACGAATTCATTTTCTTGAAGAAAAAAACAAGCCTTAAGTAGGTATTAATAAAAGAAGGTTTTTTCAGTAATTATGCAGGTTTTGAGGTTCAGATCAAAGGTTTTTGGCCACTATTAATTAATATCAGTTTATTTTTTCATTAATAATTTTAATTTAAAAATAATTTTTAAACTTTTTTTTCACTTTCTCAAAAAAATCAGACCTTCAAAAATTCTAAGAAATTAATGGTTAAGAATAAAACTAATGTTATTGATACTCAAAATTCACATGTTACCACCAAAAAATCAAAGAACCATAATTTTCCATTCAAAAACTTCTCATAACAAGCTCCTACAAAATCTCCAAAAAGACGCCAAGTAGCAGCATTAAGTAAATTACTTTTGATATTTTAAGCATGTTATAATGACAAATTAAGTCAATAAAATATTCATAAATTAACATATGCAGTTCGGGAGGTGCTCGAAGTAATATAATTTATGGAATGATGCTTTGAAAGATTAAACATATATCTTGACATCATTTTCACACCAACGGGCGAGTGACAAAGAAGAATTCTTATTTTATTTCTTTTCGTTGTCATTCTGTTTTTTTTTTTATTCTCATAAGGAGAGCTAAGCACAGCAAAAAGAGCAGAGCCAAGAATAAGAAGAAATAAAAAAAAGTCATATAAAAAGAAGACAGAAAAAAAAATCATTCAAATGAGATTATAAAATCGTCCATCATTTGTTAACTAGCTTGAATATACTTTGTCGTCATCCGTCGTTGTTTACTTTACTATTCTGTTCTCTTGCTCGCTCTTTCTAGTCGTTCATACACAAAACTCTATTACTTTTGTTTACACAATATGTTCTTGTGATATTTGAGCAACGTGTTTGAGTTTCTAGCTCTGCAAAAAATTGCTGTTTGATCAAAGGGGATCATGACTTTGGGATGAATTGATAAGAATGCTTTTGTATATGTTTTGGAATGTAAATTGGACTTGTCAGGGGAGAAAATTGCTTTGTGATGGGCAACTTTAGAAAAGGAAAAGAGGAAGCAAAAATTCTTGTAAACAACTTTTTGAAAAAAGATTTTTTTTTCTTTGATAAAATGAAATTTTCTGCTTAAATAAATTCTTTTTCTTAGACCCCTCAAAAAAAAGTTTTTTTTTCTCAAGTAAATATTTTTCACAAAAAATGTGTGAGATTACCCAAAATAAAAAAAAGTTTTAGTTAAACTAGAAGATTAAGGCAAATACACAAAGATTCGTAGGCTGAACACAAAATGACACTCCTAAAGATATTTTATGAAATATTCATGCAACCATTTTCATACCCTTTCAATTATGGCACATGTAGTAACAAAAAAGCTATATTTAGTGTTCTTTTTTCATTGCGAAATTGTTTTGTATCTGTGACTAAAATTATATCTTAAGGCACTAGATGGGGTGCTGAATTTATTATTTAATATCGACTGCAGATAACTTGAAATACATTCTAACTTTGTATTATTTGTACCCAAATATTTTTATCATCATTTCTGTTTTCGAAAAAATAACACTTTCAATCATCATTTCTGATAAGGTTTTTCAAGTGAAATTTGCCTTTTTTTCTAAATTTATCATATCTTATCGGAAATGTCTTTAATTAGTTGTGCTGTTAAATTTTTTGGGTAATTTTTAACCATTTTCAGTTATCAGTCTAGGAAATAGCATTTAAAATATCGATTATTTAACCAAACATTTAAATTAAATTCTTTTGGTCCCTGAGAAACTTCAGTGTGTCACAATTTTCAACAAAACTAAGTAAATTAGTTATAGCTGAAATTCATTCGCATGTAAACTATCACTTTAACATCGAATATTGATTTTTGACTAAAATATATTTTGGTACCAAGGGAAATGATATCACGATGTAAATGTCCAGAAATGTTCAGTATAGTTAGAATCACACACATTGTAGATTGAAAATTCCGATAGAGATAAAAATAGCCGAAATAACTAATACAATCAAAATTAATTTCCTTTATTAAAAGTTGGACAGGAAATTAACTTAAAAATCAATGAATAGTGGACAATAATTAAAAAACTTTTATTAACACTTACTAATATGCTACTGCGTTTCTATCTTTAGACTCATTAAATTATTCATTCAAAAAAAAAGTTTATACAAAGTCGAAAGATATTCAATTAGTGTTCTGTGAAATGTCATAACAAATTGGAAGGTATTTCTTTAAATTAAAAAGGGTCTTTGTCGTGAACTGACAAGTTCAATCAAAAATAATGAATGGTTAGTTTTAATTACGCTCTGTCCTGAAAATTTAATGAGGTCTTAAATGGAAAATTAATAGTGACAGATTCTTTGATTTTTTTAAATTCATTACTGAATGACTTGATTTATGTGTGACGAGGAAAATGTTGTCTGGCAAAATTATTTTTTATTGCTTTTTTGTGACGACGTTAGATTAAGTTAAGGATGGAAAATTGCAACATTTTACTTCTTTGTTTTTATTCTCGTAAAATTCATTGTTTTAAGAATTTTTATTACATTTTTTTTAAATCCAATAAAATTTTCATATAAAAAATAATGCACAACCTTCAAACTAAAAAGCTTCCATATTCTGTTAAGCATCAAAACAATTGCAAGTTCCGACCTTGAGCAAGAAATAATCTCAATAAAAAAATGTATCAAATTATTATCCATTCAGAAATAGAAATAAAAATTGGACTAATTTTTCCATCCATTACAAAATCAATATCTTCTGGCAGAGAAAAAAAAGAAAAGAGATTTTTAATTAAAAAGTTGTCTAATTAAGAATTCTTCTCAGACAAAAAACAATGCTGAAATTCGCAAACTTTTTGATATTTACGATACTTTTTTATTGTAAAAACCGCAATTTTGGTTTGTTTTTGATTGTGTATTAATTGTGATTCGGTTGGCATGTGTGTGTTAAAGTCTTGTAAATGTCCATTTAGAGGTTTTTAGTTTTTGTTAGAAAATTTTAGTTTCGTCCAGATTAAGTTTTTTGTTGTTGATTGAGTTTTACTCTATTTTATAAGTTTTAATGATTTGTGGATAAAACTGAAGTAATGTTAAGAAAAACATTAAGAGCTAATATATTAACTATTCAGTGGGATTTTTAAATAAAAATAGTATCTAAAAAAATCGTTTTATATTTTTAAAAACTTACGCGTAATTACAAAAAAAGATTTCTATTTTTGCAAATTGGTAATGATTAAAAAGGAATGAAATTCATTATTGTTTTAAGAAATTTTGAATTTTATTAGGATTTGAACCCATCCCCGCAAAGACTGAAGAAACAATAGACATCAATCTGTTTTCAACTTATCGATTTCTACATTTGTAGAATCACTTGCATTCTTTTGTAAACCTAAAGTTCTCAAATTCTCAGAAGGTTCAATTTTTTTTCTAGTCTTAAAACAATCTTTCTCAATTTCACCATAATGAAATTTTAAATTAAAATACCAAAAAAATCCAAGATTAAAAAAATGTCAAGCAACAAAATGACCATGACTAAACTGATGAGAATCTAAATGAAATCTCGTCAACTGTACAACATTTTATCTTAAGATCCATTAATAAATTGAATAGACAGCAGCAAGAAAAAAAGGCAAATGAGATTCCTCCCAGTGACATTGACAAAGTTGAGCATCCCTAGCTTTTAAAACCTTAATAATAGCTTTTTAGCGCATTTTTGCAAAAAATGACGCTTATAGTTTCACTTTGTTCGGCTGGCTGGCTGGCTGGCTGGCTGGCTGGCTGGATGAGCTCTGAGATCTCAGAAACCAGACATAGTTAAGAGTTCTGTTATGATGAATTATCTTTCTACTATCGAGTTATTCCGGCCTCGCTTATTAAAAAATCGTTAAATGATCTACAATTCCTGTAATCAACGATTTAACATTAAATAAGGACCGTTGGAATTTAAAATTTTTTTGACCGTTATTTTTGGTCAAAATTTTTTTCTTTCTTTTTGTAAGGTTTTGTATTTATTATTGTGAGAACAGACTTTTCATGCATAGTGCATGCTAGAAAGACGGAATTTAATAGTTTTTGTTACTATTGTACAGTTTTTTTAAAATAAATTTTTATTTTCTTGCAGGGTTTTTTGATGAAAAAAGAAGAATTAAGGAATTTTGTAATTAAAAGCAGTTTCTATTTAATCGATTACTGATCGCTGCGACAAAAATGCGCTTAAGTCCCTCGATTAACAACACGAGGACTTTGAACATTTTTTATTCTTTCTCTCTCTTTACTCATTCCATTCTCATAATTCAATTGAAAAACAATCTCAACGCTTCATCATTCACATCCCTGTAATTTTAATTGCGTTAATATTTTCAACAAATAACTCTTCATTCCATTAGCATTACCATAAAGAAAACATGTCATCAGTAATAATGAATAGAAAACGATTGTGGCTCTATTTGTATGTCACTTTTGTATGTGCTTCGACAAACTTTAGCACTACGAGATTTATTCTTCATTATTTGCATAAAAAAACTTTTTTTTTCTATTTTTATTCTTATTTAAATTCTACAAAAAATAAAAATATGAGGATGTGGAAGAAGAAGAGGAACAGCATACGTTTGTTGCCATGGGGTATATCTGTAAGAATGAAATTGAAAAAAAAAGATGCTTAAAAAGAAGAAAACTCCGTGAGGATCTACATGACATTGGTATCATGTCTCTCAAGCTCCACAATGATTGATGGCAATTTTAAATGTCATTTAAAGCTAAATAGCAGAAATGAAAGCATTTCACAAATTGTATGTGGATTGTATCATTTTTAATACCAACGACTGTCAGTAATTGCTGGATGGGAATTAAGGAGGATAAATAAATAATAACTGTGAGTTGTAAAACTGACAATGCTTCTGGTTCTGAGAATTGAAACGCAACTTGCTTGGAGGTAGATTTTAAATCATTTTATCATAACGTTTAGTTCGAAGAACCAAGTGAGCTATCAAAAGAAATTAAACAAAATTTCAGGCTATCATGACATTTTCGAGAACCAAAGAAGAATGTAACGAAACATTTGTCGATAAAGAATTGAATTAAATATTGTGTAGGTGGATATGATGATATCAATTTGTGAAAATGTTGTAAACCCATGTCAAAATTGACAATTATAAGTTGCTCGTGCTTAAGAGACATGTTTCGGATGAGAATCGAACTCACGTACTTAAAGTAAATTTTAATAATTTAGCTGTTTTAAGAATAATTTTTAGCGCATTTTTGGAAACTTGTTTTCAAAAAGGAAGCTCAATCATACACTTTGATCGGCAGCAAATTTTTGAAAAACTATCTTTTGATCTAGACATCGTAGAGAGCTCGGGTTTGTTTTATTAGCTTCGTTTCATCGAGTTATTGGCGGCAAATGTATTTAAAAGTCCTAAATTTGTGTTTAAACACCTTAATTAATTATTTTTTGATTTCACAAAGAAAGTAAACAACACACGACTGCAACTTCACGTCATAGAAATTTCAAATATTTTTTGACCGTTGACATTTAAAAATTTTTTGACCGTTATTTTTTACGAAAAGTTTTTTGTTCAGTTTTGCAAGTTATTAGTTTGTGCATAATGAAAACACACTTGTACATGAACAATGAATGTGAGGAAATTGAAACTGAAGGGTTTTTGATTGTTGTTGTAACATTTTTGTAAAATTATCGTTATTTTTATGTAGAATTTTGCAAGGTCTGTCCTGAAAGTTGATATACTTTCAATTCGTAGCTCGATTACTGATCGTCGCGCCAAAAATGCGCTGAAGTCCCTCGATATGAAACACGAGGACTTTTGTAATTTTTTCAATATTTTGAGCAAAACATTAAAATTAAAAACGTCTTTATATTGAAGAAAATCTCTTCAAATTTTAATTTTTTTTAAAAAAAAGCTCAAAACTGATTTCTTAAAAATCAAAAACATTTAATTTACAAAATTGTTTAACAGATCGAAAAGTATCAAGCTCAAAGTTTCTGGTTCATGGTTCACATACCATAATCTGTAATTGAAAATGCAAGTTTCTTTAATCAGATTCCATTGCTATTGTCTGATGCATGATGATGATGAAAATGAAAACTCAATAAAAAAACTGCAACTGATAAGCAGAAACGAGCGAGAAAAAAGCAGTTTGTATTGTATTTGTTCAGAATTACTTTTCGAAGCCTTCGAGGCATTTACAATAACAGAAGCAGCTGTGAATGAGAAAGAAAATAAAAAAAAAAATATCCATCCATCAGCTAAAGCGTATATTGCATTATTCATCAGCAGAACAACAAACTGTAAAACTTTTTTTTTCTCCTCCTATTTCCACATTTTTATTATCCTTAATATCACAAAAGCTCAATTTGCTTTTCATTGTTCATACAAAAGACTTTTTTATTATTTTATTATTATTATTTTTACTAATACACACACATTTTTGCCTGTTTCAAATTCCTGTGACGTTAAATTATGAAAAAACACATCAAGCACTGATGTCTTTTGCAATAAAACTTTGTGTTTCCCATCATAAAGTAAATCGCATTTTAAGTGAAGTTTTTTTTTTACTTTTTTTCTCTCCTCTTTTTTCCTACATTTTCAATATTATTATCCTTTCTATTCCATACATACATACACATTTGCACCGGAGACATTTTCTCCTCCCTCTTCTTTTATTTTTTTGAAAGAAGGAAAAAGAAAATTTTTGCTGAAGTGCTCTTCAACTGATGTGATTTGTTGCTTCCTTCCGTTTCATTTCAAGCATAGAAAATTTCTCAATTTTTTCTATTCTCCCGTAAAAAATGCTTTTTCAATGAGGAAAAGATGAAATATTGTGAATGTTTCATAAATTTACTCTAGTTTTTCTTTCTTTCTTCTTCTTCTTCTTTTTATTCACCTGTGGGAGAACTTTACATGATGTGCTTTACCCTGATCATCATTGTATTGTAACAAAGTCGATGGGTTATATAGAGGCTGATTGTTTGGAGTAAAATTTACAACATTGAATATAACTGGGGATGATGAAAAAAATCCCATTTCATATTGGATCTGTGTATGCGTATAAACTAAATGTGAAATTTGTCCGTAACAAAATCGTTTATAGTTTTGCTCTTCTTTTTCTATCTTTTTTTGCGAAATCATACAAAAAATCGCTTATGTTTTCATTTGAATCTGAAGCGAGTGAGTGAGATAGGTAGAAGGGTACATGATGCCTTTTTATTTTCTTTTTTCATTCTCGGATATTTTTAACTCAAATTTAGCCCGAGATATGAATGCTCGATTGAGATGCCTAGTAGTTTTTGAATTTTTCTGTTTTCAGTTCTAAATTTTCAGTCATTTTTGGACATCTTCAACTACTTCAAATCCCTTTCAATCACATGTACATTAGACCATCTGAAATAATCAAACTCCTCAAATCTCTCTTAGATAGTCCATCAGACACAAAAATTACAAAGTAAATTCGGAAACAAATTAAAACTTTTCATCCCTATCAATCCTACATTCCTAATCCTAAATAAAACTTGTACATTAAACCATAGCTTGCATCATAGCCATACAGTCTAGTTTCAAAGCATAAAATTGAGATTTTTCCTTTAGGGCCGTTCACTTAGTACGTTCGCTTTTTAGGGGGGAGGGGGGGTCTAAGATTTTGTAACAGATTAAATAAAACAAAAGAATTTTTATACAAAAAGCGTATCGAGGGGGGAGAAGGGTCTAAAAAGTCATTTTTTTGCGTAACGTACTTTGTGAACGGCCCCTTTTGAAATTTATATTTTTTCATGTTAATGGACATGTTATTGTGCATGTCATAGAGATTCAGTATAATATATGTAGCGACAACTACTCGCTCTTTTGCAAAATATTCATACAGCAAATTGTGGTTCTTTGGGGCTCTTTTATGATTTTCGTGGATGATTTTTTTTTTCTCTTTTTCTGCCTCTATATTGAAAATGAAAATATTCTGATCTATCCTCTCCTTTTTTACTGTTTTTCATTTTCATTATTCAAAGTTTTAGGTTTATTTCATAAATTTCATGTATCTCATATGCATGCATATGTAGATATGAAGATTATGTCAAATATCCTCCTCTTACCCACTCTTACCTCTCTCGTTCGCATCCCTCGACATGAACGGTATTTGTATCATTTCATTTATTTTTCTCACTCACTCTCTCATTTCCCCCCCAAAAAATACCAAACGTTTTAGCTTTAGAGGGGCTCATACTGACGATGATGATGATGATGATGATGATAAAAAAAGCCATATAATATGATAAAGGATTTTTTTAAATGCATGACATTTTATATGATACAGAAAATGATATAGTTTTTTGGATACAGCATAAACCAACCATACAACATAGTTCGGAACTAATCTAAATTTTATTGTATTTTATTTTACCCGAAAAAAGGAATGTCTAACACACAATGTCAACATAAATAAATACATGAGGTTAGGTTTGGGATATTTTTGCTGCTCATTGACGATAAACGTACGTGCAATTTTTATTAATTAAAATGTTTTAGGTTTTGAACTTTAAAATAAAAATTGTGACACAAAACAAAAATTCTTTTAAAGTTGAAATTGACGAGGAGTGAAAATTTTCCAGATTAATTTAATTGGATTTACATAATATGATGTCTGTTGATTATAGCAGGCTCTTATAAGGCATTACTGCGTAACGAAAAGGAAATGGATATTATACCCATTAGTGCTACATCACTAATTAATTTTAAAGTAAAAAAGAATATCAAATTTCATCAAAAATGAGCTTGTTGATTTCAAGGAACTTGTTAATGTATTTTTTTGATGAAAAATTTCCTGCTTTTGAAGACGAACATTTTTATCAGATTGTTTAGGAATGGAGAGGGGAAGAGATATGCCTTAATTTTTTTATTTGATTTAGGATAAGGTGAGAAAAAGAGATTCAAGCTCCCTAAGGAAAAGATATCAACTTAAGTTTTGCAAAATTAAAGTTAACTTACCAAGAAAAACTTAAAATATCAAAACTCAATTACCCCAAAAAATGAACATTCTTAAAAATTTTTCTAAAAATCTTCACAGTTACGTTTCATTAACTTCAAAAATCCAGAATTCCAAATTAGTCTATTGTTAAATCTAACCCAGCTTTTTTGCATCACAATTTGCTTAAAAAAACTCATATATGCTTTACATCCATAAAATTACATGTCCCTTTTTTTGTTCATCTCCATAAAAAGGACTGACAAAACAGATGATCAGCAAATTACAATGACTTCAAGCTCCCTTTTTTACAAGCCAGAAAAAATATAATATTGAAGCATAAAGATCAAAAAAATCATCATAAAGTAAAGACATAAAAAAAAATCTCAGAGAAAATCATTTTTTGTAGACCTCTGCAAGGATGTGCTTACGTATACCATTTATCGGCAGCAGTTGAGCTCAAGGCTATTGATGCGCGTATCATTATAGAAATATAAATAAAATCTTGTTAACAAAACAAATTTCCTTCCAATAATTTGGAATTTAAATGAAGAATCAAAATAAAATAAAATTTGCCGATGCTGATATCAGAAAATTATTTCTGCCAATTTTGCAGTTATCTTTGATTTTTTTTTTCACCGTTCATGTGAATAATACCGAAAATTTCGTTACAATAACCATTAAATCTTCCTCACCTTAACGGTAAAAATGAAGGGCGGTTATGTGGCATTCAGCACAATGAAATTTCGTTCGTTAAACCCAAAAAAAAACCTTTTTTTTTGTTCATCCCAGCAGAGTTGCTTAATTTCACGCAAAAATGTCACATTGTCGTCCTTAATTTTATGCCTGACATGTGAGTTGTGCTTAATGAACTAAAATAAAATCTTTAAGGCATTTCATTAACTCCACAAAAATTGAATTAAAGGGAGATTAATTGAATATCTTTTGAGAGTTATGAACTGACAGAATGTTGCATAAATTATTCAGTAATTAAATTGTTTGCCTTATTTGGTTGATATGGTTGTTTGATGTTGGCAAAACAGAAAGGAAGCATTTCAAGTTGCTAGGAAATGTTAAAGCTATTGGCTTTTTGATGTGTATGTAATGTTCTCATGGCAACTGTTACACTGGAATTCAAATGGTAATTGAATATGAGATTTTCGTGGAAGAGTGTAATGCCTTTTGAGAGGTTTAAGTTGGGTATTCTTAAGTTACGTACATTAATTGCTCAATTTTTATCAAAAAATTGGTCGATATTTTTAAAAATAATTTTATTAAAAAAATTGTCACAAACCTGCAAAAACCGTGAAAATAATAAAAAATTTACAATTATTAGACATCACTCATAAACATCCAATTCCATTCAACTTATTTCATACAGTTTTTAATTAGAATTCAATGCGACTATGACACAAAACCCACCACAATATGCTCTTCATTAAATAACATTAAATACAAAATTTTTAGAATTTAAATCAACCTACATCAAGCATAAGCAGTTATGAGAAAATTCCTTTTAATTTACTAAAACTTTACAAGCCACAAGATTTTCTAAAAAGAAAAAATTAAAATTAATTAAGCTGTTATTTGATGCCAATAAAAATCTTTCTATTTTTCGGTTCCTACTCAACTTTCACAAAAAAAAATCTTTTCCTGAAAATTGAGAAACGTTCCTTTCTCTTTTCCTCACAAGAGGATAAACTTTTTCTTTTGTTTTGTCGAAAAATATTTTGTGGTTTTCGGCTTTCAACAGATTATGGCACTTCTACTTAGTTTTATCGTAAAGTGTTTTATATTCTTGTTATATATATTTTCTAAATAAAGAAACCCCTAAAAATAAGAACTTCTAAATGCTTTACTTGTCATGTGTAAATAGTAGAAATCTACTCCCGAAAGGCACTTTGCTTTGAGAAGTTGAAAGTTTTTCTTTTATTTGTTTTGGAATATTTGTACAAACACACATATTCAGACACATTTTTGAAATGAGATTATGGTGATGAAATCTTATTGCTCTTTTATAGAGTGTGAGGTCCCATAAAAGTTTTTTTTTGTATAATCTATTGCTTAAAATTTTGTTGCAAGTTGTTCTTCGAATGATTCAACGATAATAAAATTTTATTTATTCATTAATCAGTTGCCGTATTTGATTTAATATTTAATAGTCAAAAAAAATGTGAGTCATAAAAAGATTTTGCAAATTATTGCTTTTTTCAAAATAAGTCAACAAGTTTGTTGTTTTGTGGGTTATCGTACGATCATCAAATTTTATTCTGTTTTGGCTAACTAATAAATTGTAGTAAATTTTATTTTACATAATTCTTTGGACTAGATCAATGCATTGTAGATTGAATTTGTTGATTAATGTCACATTTGGAATTTTTAATATTTAGTTTGACAAGAGCTTGATTAGCTCCATATTATTGATTTTTGACACTTAAAATTATCGATTTTTAAGAATTTTAGACCACCCACGCAGTAGCAAATCCAAAACCTCTCATTCTTAAAATCCGAAGTTCAATTCCTAACGAAATTTAACCTCTCACTTAAAATGTTAAAGATTCTCATGCCTTTATACCAAACAATCAATCCAAAAACTTTTACTCCAACACAATGCAAAATTGACAACTTCAACATCCTGAAAGGAAAGAACTTTCATGACAAGTCAATAGAATCAGATCGTTTGAGAAACAAACTATTTATTGACATAAAGTGTCTTTTTGTTTACCAACATCAATCGATATGGCACCGTCTTTCTCTCTAAAGCTGAGCATTATATTATGAATTGATGGTTTTGTTTTTGTTTAAGTGCTTGAGTAGAAAATTTGTTTGACAATATTTGTTGATCCACTTTTCGATTGACATGGATTTTGGTTCTTGGAAAAGAGGATGTTGAGATTGAAATTAAGTTTGAAGATGTTTGTAAAATTTAATTAATAAGAATAGGTAGTTGAAGGGGCTCGGAAATTTGGTTGCATTTCAAATTTCATTGCAGGAATTTTTTTGAATCTGACGCATACAGCAAATATATTTTTAGCTATAAAAATATCTCAAAAAAAATAAATCAACATTCAATTAAAAATTACAGCAATGCAAAAGAAAAATCTGCTGAAACTCAAAACGAACAAAAGATGAACATCAATTCAATACCAAAATCCCAAATGCAATACAAAGTGCAAAAGAACAACTGTAACTTAACAAACATAAGCTGTATAAACATGATAGTCCATTTATACTTTCATATGATATATGAAATATGATTCAGTACGTAAAATATTTTCGAATAAAAATATTTCTTGTTTTTAATTATTGAGTCACAAAAGTTTTCTGTTTTATGTTTGACCATATATTGTTGTTTCAACTTTTTTATGACACTGGTCTATAAATTTGTCACATAAAGTGTTTTTATATATTTTCAACTTTTTTTGTCAAGTTCATTAAGTGGTGGCATTGAGGTTGTTTGGATACGATTTGGGGTTGCTAAAAATTATGTTTAATTTTTGATTTTTTTATGAGATAATTTAAAAAAATTAATCAAAAAGTTAGAGTTTTGAACATTCAATATTTTGAGTGACAACATTTATAAACAACTCCAAAACAAAAAAATCAATTAATTTTTATCAACACTCGTTTAGAATTTTCAATTAAATTAGTCAACAATATCTCATAAATTAAGCAGATGAAGTGAAAAAGCCTTGACTGTAAATTTTGTTATTTTTTTCATCATCTATGTTTACAATTTTGAAGGGGGTAATGTGAGTAAGAATTTTAATATAAAAATATTTGAAAAATTTTCATCGCATACGATGAAGTAAAAGAAGCTGAAGAAAAAAATTCTTTCTTAAAAAAAACTTTATTGCATGTTGTAGCTCAACTATGTGTGGATAATAATAATAAAAGAAAAAAAAATATAAAAAGAATAAAGAAAAGTTGTTTGCATAAAATTGTATGAACATATGTATACACATTTAATTATAATTTCACTTTCCTCTTCTTACACTGTGCCTCACGAAATTCATCAAAAAGAAGTGGAGAAAAAAAACTTCATCTCATCTCATAATTCTTAAATAAATTAATGTGTGCGTCGCACAAGTGTACGGAGTGGAGAAAGAAAAGCAAAACAAAAACTTTTTTTCTCTCTCTCTCGTTTCTCTCTACAAACAACTCAAGGCAGGAAAATAATTTTCATTAGAGATTTGTTTACCTTACACCGGCAGAAATACAGAAGCTTGAAATATGACACCACCATCATCATATAGATCTATATCGGAGAAATAAGAAGATATAGAAATTTTTTTTATTTTGTGGATGGAGGAATGAACGTGAAATTGCTGTTCTCTCACGGCTTGTTATGTTATTTTCTGAATGTTATTTTGTCCTAATTTCCTTTCGTATGAATATAATTTTCGTAGGGCTTTGAATTTTGCTTTCGCATCTATTATTTAAGACGGGAATTTATGGAAGAAAAGGAAACTTTTTGGGATTCGTTGTGAATGACGTCATTTAAAAGTTAGAAAATAAAATTTGTTAGATTTTTTTTTTTTTTTGGTTCAAATAAAATATGAAATTCAACTTGACGTATTTATCAACAAAAATTTCATGCAATTTAAGCATCAACATGCTTCAATGGTTCAGTGTCATGTTAAGTACATCTCAATTGTAAGCTTTTTCCAAAATATATTTGACACTTAGATGCAACATCCAACCCAACTTTTCTAATACCCCCCAAACCCTCATCAAACATTCTTAAAACCGCCAATTAGATCTAACAAATGTAATCTCATCAAACTTCAGAACCCCCATCTTCATTTAATGTATAGATTAAAAATTCTTGCTGATACGAAATTCAATATCTGAAATTGAGATTTTTTTTACTACATGTCGTGCTTCCTTTCTTAAACGAGACATTTTAAGATCTCTTTTTTCCAACCTAAAAGACACACACGAAATTGTCAATTTTTGTGCTAGCAAAAAATATAAAAGGCCTTGAAAAAGAATGGATTTAATTTGTATTTTACAGTACAAAATATTTACTCGCGAATATGTTAGCTTAGGGGAAATATTTGGATTGGTATTTTCGGCTCGACTGCAGCTTATTGGTTAGCTTTGAATGCCACATTTGAATAATAAATCATGGATTTAGTAGAGCAATTTAGTGATATTACTGTCACGCATTCAATTCAATTAAATAAGAATTTTCTAAGCCTCTCTTCTTTATCTCGTTATCAAAATGTAGAGTTTTTATTTTTGGTGGAAGTTTTTCAATAAAAATGAAATTTGTTTCGAAAATTATTTTTTTTTCTTCGTCAAAATTAAATGTTTTTAAGCAAACACAAAACTTCATGAGAATGGGGGCATCTGGAAAATGTAATACAAAAATACTGACAAACAAATTGAAAGTAATAGATCTAATTTCTAAAAATATTGTACACGAGCAATGAAAATTTTTGATAAATTTTCGAAGGTTTGTTTGTGAATGATGTCGGCTACAAGAGTCGACGATGAAGGTAAAATAATGAGTAAATAGAAAACTTAAAATCATATTTACTAAGATTTTTTTTTAAAAAAAAAATCAATCCTTTCATGATTTCTGGCTCCTCCACCAAAAAGAAGTCTTTGAGGACCAATAAACCCTCATATTAAGAAAATAATCATAAAATTCTAATACACCAACAGCATCTCAAAAATCTATTCTACTAGTTACAAAATATATGCTACGACTTATCATTTTAATGACCTTCATATACTTCATCTTGATTCTCATTAACTTTTTTGCAAATGTTTGTATAAACAAAAATTTTTCGTAATTTATCTAATCTAATCTAAGAAAGTTTATACAAAAAAATCTTATTCTGATTCATGAGAAGTTAGCCTTAATTTTTGCATATCTCACATTAAGTTTGATAAAAAACAATATTAAATGAGACAAAGTTGCTATCATTTAAACAAATCTTAAAACTCCACACCTTTGAAATAAAATTTATTCCTTTCTAAATAGCCGCTCAAATAAGAAGACTGAAAATAAAATATCCATAAAAAGTTTCTAATTGATCCATATAATCTGGATAAACAAGTATAATGCGATAAAGAGGAGGCAGTATCGTCAAATGCAAGAATATTTAAACCAGTTTGCATATAGTTTCAAATTTTAATAGCTTATCACACTAATATACAAAGATCACACAGAAAAAAAATAAATTTTAATATATTTTATCATAAATTTGATATAAAAATGATTATGGATGGGATGGAGATAAAAAAAAATTATGAAGTGTGTTGTGTCTAATTATTGAAAAAGCTTTGCATAAATTATCATAAATAAATTTTCTCTCTATTAATTTTATATTCATTCCACTCTATCGTCACATAGATGAAAATTATATGTTCTGTTGACTCTACTCATTCCTTTTCTACTTCATTATCATCATCTAAATTCTTTCCTTAGTCAGCATCTCATGTAGGTGACCGAACGGCACATGAATTGTGACATATGGTGTGAGTTTACACCTGTTTGTTGTCATGCGTAGTGAGATATGATTTTTGAAGATTTTAATAAATTTATTGGAAGTTTTATTGCTCGTATTGTCATAACTTATTAGGATTAACAATAAGGAATTATTTATAAATGATGAATAATTTTTAAGGGAAAATATAAACGTCCAAAAAAAAATATTAATAATCTTTTTTTGCAAATCATGATGCAATTTTAAAGTTTTCTGGTCAATTTCAGATTTATAACCTCAAATAAATTATTAATTGATGCAATCCCTAGTTTAATTATTACATTTCCTGATCACAAGCCTAAATCATACAGCAAATGTAAATTCATAACCAAAAATCATGTCCAAAATCTAACAAAATTCCAAAGCCTCCCAAACTAATAAGCACATCTCGGGTTTGTAAAATAGATGGATATTTCTGTCTCATCGTCTAAAAATGAGGCACATTTGTATGATATAAAAAATAAAAAAAAAATATTATTCATTGAATATAAAAAGAAACTTTCCAGCATGAGCAGTAGCATTAGAAGAAGGCAAAGTAGTTCTTTAGAGCAAAAGAATAAGAAGAAAAAAAAGAAGAGAAGAAGACGATAAAGTTTAAAGTGAATGAATGAGATTAGCATTTAGCACCCATGCACATACACAAGACAATATTATTATATTAAAAGAATTTTTATGGGCTTCAACTTCCTCTGCTTAGCTTTATGGGTTTCTTTCCGCTTTATACATATGTTAAATGCCTTAATGGATTCTACGTGATAATAATAATTTTTCAGGTAAAATTTCTCTCTTCATGTCTCTCTGTGCTTTATCCTACTTTTTCATTACATATTTCATCATTTTTTGAGAAAATCATTCTGAATGTTGTGCTTCCTTTATGGAATCACTACTATTATTATTATTTCTTATTATTGCGATAATATGTAGATATGGTCATTCATTTTTCCATCCATTATATTCAGTATACGAATGACAATAAAAATATTTTTTATATGTGAATTGTATACATATTTGTGTGGACATACAAGAACTTCTAAATGGACAAACGAGTTCATGAATTTTTGAATTAAAGATAACCTTAGCGCATTCATGGACAATTGAGTTTATAGATTTTAGGAATGAATATTTGAATGGAATTTTAATTTGTGGTGATTTCATGCATGTATAAATTTTTTCGATGGAATTCTACCTGCACAAAAAATAACGGACATAATGAAAAGTCACAGTCCTTAAAAAAGAGCATAAAAATGGGATCGTATCTTACATATAAGCATCATACATTTATTCTTACGTATGTGATTAAGGACTTAAAAAATGTTTCTCCTTCCCCTTTTGGGTAACTTTTATCTGTTCCTATATCACAAATGAAGGCCATTGACAAAATTCTTTTGCCTACATTTTTTTGCTTCCTTCTATCTACTATCCTTCTTTTTTTACATTCCATTTCCTTTAGCCATCAGCTTTATGAGCATTTTTGCAAAATATATCTCACTAGCTTACAGTCGAAAGAATTCTTAGGTATTTCAAGTATTGTTGAATCTGTCAGGCTTAACACACAAAAAAATATAACGACTGCTTGACTAATTGAGGATTTTCTGAGAATTTAAACATCACGTGAATCTCAAAATTCTTAACTTTTTAAGTACTTTTTGAAAAAATTCAATTTTTAATTCCCAACAAGCCATGAAGATTGTAAAAGATATGCTGAATATTTAAGCAAATTTTATGGATGTCGCTATGTGGTATGACAATCAAACAAATTTATTAACTTTCTCAGTGTGCATTAAATTTTTAGCTGCTTTTTACACAAGAATCGTAAAGCTGAAACATTTTTTGATGTTAAATGAAAATTGTCTTGAAAATTGAAAAAAATTCATGACTACAAGCCATCTAATATTTAAGATTAAGAAAATTGTTTTTTTCCTCAAAAATTCAAGCAATTAGAACAAAAATAAATAAGCTCTGCAAGAATTAGAACTTACTCATATATTACTTAAATGCTTAATTTATCATTCTAAGCTGCGTGTAAGCAATTTTGTATCATTACATAAAAATGTCAAATGAATAATTAAAAATAACTCATTAGTCCCGATGGACAATCGAGGAATTTCTTCTTAATGTCTTATGAATTTTTTATCGAAAAATGTCACAACAAATTTTTTCACTGCCTTTCTCTTCCTTCCTACACGGAAGTTTCTATAAGATATATTGAATTCTTATTTCTTTTCTTTTCTGCCTCATTTATGTGGTTACAAATGAAGAAAATATATAAATAATATGTTTCGAATTCTTTTTTTTCGGGTTGAATAGGTTCAACATGCGATGTTTATCGGTTGATGTATGAATAAATATTCATGAAAAATACTTTAACCTAATTTTTTAAGTATTTATTTATATTTCACAAAAAGATCGTTTATGTATGGGAAGTGGAAAATGTTTATGAGCAAGTAAATGTTTTACAGATTTTTTTTATGGTAGAATTTAATGAACATGTTGACGATGATGATGATGATGTTGGTGAAAAAAGAAAATTAAAGGAAACATTTTGTGGATCGATGAACATCCTCAATCGTATTTTATGATGTATTTATTAGGAGTTCATGGTTCTTTTGGGGGTGAAAATGTAAATTAAGAGGACTAGACAAGGTCGAAGAGGCATCATAAACAGTAAACATGTTCAGCATCCTGACAGATTTGTAGCAGGAATGTAAATAATATCCTTAAAGTGTTGGGGGGTGTAAGGATGTTGAGTAACATTTATTTAAATATTTATACTGTTACATACCAGTTCGAGATAGTTAAAATATCTTGAAAATATCAAAAATATCTAAAAATTCGTGAAAAAGAAGAAAATGTGTTTATTTGCAGAACCAGCCCTTTCCAAAGTGCACTAAAATGTAGTCAAAGCTACAAATTTTGCAAACAAATCCCCCAAACTGTATCCATATTAATCTTTACCTTGACTTGAAGGAAATTACCATAAAAGAAGCTACACAAAATTTTATTTATAAACTCATGCATATTAGAAAATCTGCATACATACATAGACGTAGTAAACGTACACATAAAGTTTTGTGGCAAATTTTCTGTGGAATTATTTCTTCATCCATGTAAATGCCGACTTGATAAGTTACCTTTCCTGAAATATCCACACACATACATACATACAATATTTTCTCATTTTCAAGAAAATGATTTCTCCTCATCCTAAGCGTAGAGCTCTTAAGCAGACATCTAACCATACCTCTCTTATTCATTTCTTTCCTGTGCCTTTTGACTCACACAGTAAGTAATTAATTTTCCTTCAAGGTGTTTACACTTCAAATGAGTTAGAAGAAAATTTTCTTTTCATAAACCCCCTTTCTCTCTCTTTAATTTTTGTTCCTCTGGTACCGTATCTGCATGTAGCAGATTGGCTTAGAATAACAGAGAGTAGGAAAAGATATAATAAAAAATAACTTTAAGAAATGAGTAGAAATTTTCTTTTAATTATGTAGCATGCTTAAACAGGGAAATGTTTACGCTTCAAATTCTTTCAATCTCATTTAAAGAAATTCATGTACATTTTAACTAGTTTGAATATTCTGTCAAACATGGTGGGGTGAGGTTTGGGTCTGTTTGTAAAGAAAATTCGTCAAAATGATTCAAATCTCATAGCGAATCTCATTTGATTTTTAATGTTTTTTAGAAACCGAACCCGTATGTTAATTATAGTCATAAAACAGAAAAATGAACCTTTCAATTAATAAACATATTTATTCTCATATCCAAGATTTTTTTAATGCTGAAAATCAATACATTTAAAAATTTTCAGAAATCAAAGTAAGCATTTAAAAAAATCCAAAAAAAAAAAAGTTCAGTAAAAATTATTTAAAATTAGTGAAAAGTTCAAAAATCAAAAAGTTACGTAAAGCATTCAAAAGTTAATTGCCTTAACTAAAAATTTTTATTAGAAACTCAAAAACTCTCATAAGTCAAGTCTACATATTATATTCACAAGACAAATGACAAATAGACATAACAAAACACTCAAGAAATTTATATTCATAAAGACATAAAGGAAAAGGAAAGAGAGAAAGAATTATGAACAGCACTAGCAGTAGCAACAGCAACTGCTATACTTCATACCCATATGCGTGAGTGGATATTCATAAAGTGTATATCATGAACATACCCTAAAGGAAAGAAATTAATGAACACAAGAATGTTAATCAAAAGTTTAAAATTAAAATAAACACAATTCATGATTTATATAGCAAAATAATAACAACCGCCAGTAGTAAAGTCTTCATCACGCACGTTCAAAATGATGATGTTTATTTTGTCTGACTGTGCAGCGTAGCTGCATAAATTACAACCTGAATAGAGTGAATATATTTTAAAATTATAAAAAAATGCATTCATTCACATTCGGATGATCTACATGTATACAGACATATAAATTAATAGGAATATGTAGCTACAAATAGAGTAAATAGAGGTAGATAATGTTAAACGAAGATGAGAAGGCAAATTAATGTATCGCGA